>VMDR010005637.1:0-50273 GCA_007922815.1 Macrotus californicus
AATTACTTTATTGTTGTTCAATTACAGTTTGAATTTTCTCCCCATCACTCTCCCCCCACCCCAGCCACAATTCTTATTAGAATATACTAAGAATGGATTAAAATAACATTTTTGGTTACAAGGGGCATACAGAGGTTTACTTTGCAAAAATATTCAAGAGTTCCATTAGTTTTTGCAAGGATCAATGTTATTTTATTTTGATATTCAAATCATTTTATTTTGCTTCTCTATATTTATTTGTCTTCTTCAATTGCTAATGTATTGATTCTGCTAGATTCTCATTTTTAATAGCTTTCCATGTGATTCTAGCAATTCTCTAAAAAAATAAAACTTCCCTCACGTTTGTAAAACACTACATCATTTGCAAGGTTTGCAATTTCATGTTGCAATTGAAAAAGTCATCAGGATCAGAAGAAGGAAAATAGATACCAATGTGAACGTGGGCAGGATCTTTTGGTGGAGACTAGTATTATTAATGGAGAGTTGATTAGTAAATATTTTCATGTTATGCTGACTACTGGTTCTTCTCAAACTCTTAGTTATAGGGATTTGGAAAATAGATATTTAGGTAATAACAATCATCGCCTCTCCTGCAATATATCAAGTGTTCATGTAGCACAAAGACTGTGAAGACACTGGAATAAAAATATTTAAGTCTGTTCACACATTAGAAGTGGTTGCATTCCCATGGTAAATTCCTCTGTGAATATCACTTAGCCATTGATATGATCAATATTAGTTGCAACTAAACTAGAGGTTATTGAACTTGTTTTGAGATCAGTGGAGTTTCTTTCACTGAAAATCAAATGTGTCCCTGAGGTTTTCTAATTCTAAATTCAGTGACTATTGTTTCTCTGTATAATTGGCTCTAAACTACTTACAAATCATGGAAGATGCTATGTTTGCAATTTCCCAGAATTCTAATCTTTACAGGATACTAGAAAGAAGATTAAAAGTTGTTTTATGTACCAAAAAAATATTCTTTTACTAAAACAATAAAAATGTCCCCTGAAGTAGGGACAATTTCACTGAATCTACTTTGCGAACCATTTCCTAGCTTGTTAAATGGAGTGGCTTGTGACATGGAGTGCTATGAGGTAGAAAAGTCAGAATTGTAAGTAGATTATCCATAGATATTTATGGCATTTCCATGATACAAAGAAATAGCATTTTTAATTTCCCAGAACATCTAATCATGCATATGTAGTGCAAAGTGTACCTTTAAAGATCTTGTTGAAAAACAATTCAAAGAAATAGAGCAATAGCAAAAGTGAGCTTGCTGAGGGCAGAAGAAAACCCAGCTGTCAGAAACCAAGTGTGTCTTGTGCTTGTGTGAGAAGAGAACGTCAGCTTTAAGCATATAGGAACCCCGTCTTAACTTCACATGATAAAAATCTAACACGGGCTAGCTTTAACTTAATAATGGGACTTTATAGTCCCACAAATGCAAACTCGGGACAAAGGACAGTGTTGGCCTCACGAGCAACTCAAGGCCCTTTCCTCAATGCTATCAAGATGATTCCTCTTCTTATTTCTGACTGGCATCTCCACTTTTTATTTGTGCTGACCACATCCTATTTTATTTCTAGATGCCTTTCTCCGTGCAATAGGCAAAGGCAGCCCTCAACTCAGCCCAACAGATCTACCACCAGAAAAGGAAAGAAGCTATGTCTCATCAACCTCAGGTGGAGCGATTTCAGGAGATCTCATTTAGGTTACCTGACCATCACTTGTCACTCTGGCTTTCACAATGTCTCAGGACAGAAGGATACTATAATGGGTCTAGTCCAGGTCTTCCGACTGCTTTTCAGGCCAAGGGGGTAGGTTATATTACCAGAAAAATGGAGACAACAGCCACTACAGGGACAAATTCTCACTTTCTATTACTTTGGCTTTCCGTTCATCTGCTAGTAATACACGCTGCTTATGGGACCTCAGACAGACCATTTAAACTGAGGTTAATCTGACTTGGACTTGAATTCTATTTTCATTAGCATCGTACCTGATTGTGAAACAGAATTTATACAGGAATAGGAAGTAATTTACAGATGGCCTGAGTTTAGTTTTGTGAGCCTGTTTACCATGATCACACCTGAGAAATAGTGTGTGGTTTTCCCCCCTTTAATTTTAACAGTGATTTAATAAATTAAAAGAGGTGTGACGGCAAACACATTGAAAGGTCTCAGTTCAAAATAAATTTGTTTCTAAAAATAAACTTGTCTCTCGAAACACTATGAGAAAAATTCAGTAAAACTTCTTTCATCCCCTTGAATGAAGAAATCGACATTTAAATCTATTTTAATAATATTTATGGTTCTTAAAGTTTATACATGTTTTATATATTTATGCATTTATGGCTTTGAAACTAGTTTTAGTAGTCATTAACTACAGCAAAACTTATTTAGCTGGTAAAATTTTCCCTTGCCTTTGTTAAGAATCCATCTATGCACAGATCGATACACATGTGTTGAACATTTCGATAGTTCTGGACCCTGAAGTAGAAGCTGTCAGAGACAAAGCAAAAGTCTTCAACAAGTTCACCATCCAGTTGAGGAGACCAGGCTGAGACTTGAAATAGGAAAGAAGTATGCAGGGAAGTGTGTCAGATGAAGAGAATCCAGCAATTCGCGGAAGTTGTTTCAGGGGGAAGTCAGCCTCACAGGGTCGGGGTCTCAGTAGGGTGGGGAGAGCATTGCAATCAAGCAATAGTGACATTCTGTTTTCGTCACTCTCGCCTTCCGCTAGCCTGAATTCTGTGAGCTTAAGTCCTCATTTGCAGCAAATATATTTACATTGAGGTAGTGTTAGGTCTTGTAACAAACAACCCCAAGTTATAGAAAGGCTCAAAACGGATGGGCGTGAGCACCAAACAGTGATTGAGAAACCCAGGCTTCTTTCACTGCGTGGCTTTCCCACCTTCAACACAGGGCTTCCAAGGATGCTGCTTGTCCGACTCAAGCCAGAGGGAGGGGGGAACATATGTAGGAGATTTGTATGAACTAAATCTGGAATGGCACCCATCCTTTCTGCCCACATTCCAATGACTAGAAGTCAGATCTGTGGCCACCTCTCTGTAGCTAAAAAATGTCTTTTATCTGTGTGCACAAGATGAAGAAGAAATAGTTTTGGCAAATAGTTGGCCATGACACCTATTCAAGAAGCAAAAAGGACACCCTGACTGGTGTGGCTCAGCTGGTTGGGAGTCATCCTGCAAAGCAAAAGGTCGCTGATTCAATTCCAGGTCAGGGTACATGCTTGGGTTGCAGGCCAGGTCCCGGGTTGGGATGTTTACGAGAGGCAACCAGTCCACGTTTCTTTCTCACATTGATGTTTTTCTCCCTGTCTTTCTCCTTCCCTTCCCCTCTCTCTAAAAATAAATAAATAAAATCTTTGAAAAACGAACAAAAAGGAGAGGGGAAAGAGGGTACTACCAGTTGAAATGTGTCATTTGATGACCCACCCCTCCACTTCTTAATAAATATGCACTCTGAATCTAATTAATTGAAGAATGTCCTTCTCCATTGCCAGATACTGATTTGGGAAATGTGTTCAAAGATGGTTGGGCATTTTTATAAGCTTAGGTTATGCTTGTGCATATGTACCTAACAGGAGAAGCACCACAGTAAAGCTGCCTTATGTTCTCACGCAGGAGCATGTGTGGGATGAGACGATTGTGTGTGTGTGTGTGTGCGCGCGCAGGTGTGCGCATGAGTGGGATGAGTGGGTGCATTTCCACAAAAAATGTACAAGAATGGAAATCTTTGATATTGTATCAATAGTAGGATATGCATGTTTCTTAAATTAAATGGACATGTATTTTAAAGTTCCCAGTAGAGTATAAGATATAAGTAATATTCTCAAAATTTGTTCAGTCACTTACACAGAGGTAATTTCAATATTTTTAGCTGAATGAAAACACCCTGTTTTGCAGATGATGGGTAGTATGGGTTGATTTGTGTCACCAAGAAAGATAATGTTGAAGTCCTAGCCCCTTGTATAATATCTAGAAATATGAATTTATTTGGAAATAGGGTCTTTGCAGATGTAATCAGGTTAAGATGAAGTTATACTAGATTAGGGTGGGCCCTAAGCTAATAAATAATGTACCTAAAAAGCAAAGGATGGTTGGACACAGAGTGACAGAGACACCCAGGGAGGGCTCTATGGGAACACAGAGGCAGGAGACTGGAGTGATGCATTTACAAGCCAAAGAACATCAAGGGTTGCCAGCAACCCCCAGAAACTAGGGGAAAGACATAGAATAGATTCTGTCTCAGGAGCTCCAGTAAGAACCAACCCAGCCAACACCTGAATTTCAGACGTCTAGCCTCCAGAACTGTGAGAGAATAAATTTCTGTTATTTTAAGCCACCCAGTTTGTGGTAATTTGTAACAGCAGCCCTCGGAAACTAGCACATGGGTTATACATTTATTTATAGTATTGATGCTTACGTCTTATAAACTTTCAACTTACACATTTTTGTGCTCATAAAGAAAGGTGTGAGGCAGAGCTAAGAACCGTGGCTCTGCCCACTGCCAACAAATGGGGATAACAGTTGCTTTTATAAAATCACTTTGGACTTATAAACAACTGAACTTGAGAATACTTTCCAGAAACTAGCCAGTTTGTAAGTAAAGGAGCTTCTGTGTCATTTAAATTATTCATATATATTTATCTCATGAGAAGTGTATCTAATTGCATTACATACGTGGAAGGAACAGAAAATCAATCTTTTTTAAGTTCATAGAATGTCTCAGTAAGTAGTTTCTCTTTTCTCATAACTGAGCAGGACCCGGCCCCAAACTAACAGCGCCTATACAACCTCTTTTCAAAAAACGAATTCAAACTCGATGCCTCTGAGCTTCCATTTAGGTAAACTGGATGCTCACCTAATAGGAGATGTCACTAAATGTCTCAGATGGTCCCACCTGCATGAGACCAATGAACTTGATCCTGATTCACATGCTGAGGAGCCGCCCTCACCTCCAACCACCGATCCCGGGTCCATTGTGGTAGGTCTGGTACACTCTGCTTGAGAGTGGGAGGTCGGCACTCAGGGTGATTTTACAAGCAATTGTGCCTTTCCTTCCTTCTTCTAAGAGCTTTTCCAGAATATAGTTCCTCTTCTAGCGGCTTCCTACTTTTCTTGAGAAATTGGTACAGGTAGATGAAACTTATAGTAGCACTTCAGATTTTGTATCTGGTTTTAATTACATTCATGGGAAGAATGCACACATAAATATTCTTCACTTTCAGTTTCATGTAAGGAAGTCTGTTGAGATACCATCGACTAGATGCAAACCTCACAGTTTACCTGAGAGTGGGGATAAAGGGAGATTGCCTCATATTTCAGAAAGAGCAGTGAGCAGGTCAGAAATAGGAGCAATTCTTCACACTGAGCCATAAAGTATTAAGATAGCATTAATTGCAAAGGTTCCTCTTTTCCACCCTTTTAAAGCACGGGCAACACATGAAAACAATTTCCTGTACTTTGTCTTTTGATTTAATGCTTGCTATAGACATGTGTTACATTTTAATGAGGGTGTGGCTAGAGGGAAAATTGTACTCAAGCTCTATAGTCTCAAGAGTGTGGTGGATAAGTTTCTTGCAGAGATGGAAAGAATTACATTATTGACCACATAAATTAGATTTGGGATACTTGACAGGATTCTATGATCTATTTCCATGTTGTTTATAATTCTGGGTCCCTATGCTTCTGAGAAGTCTCCTGTAATTCTTTATCCTGCTGGTTTGTTTGTTGGTTTAATTAAGTGCCTTTTAGAAGGGAGATGCTTAGAATTGGGCCATGTATAATGTTTGTGGCAGAAGAAAAGACATTGCCAGTGCACAACAATAACAACAAACTAATGGAGTTTGAAGTTTATAAGTGGAAGGTCTAGTTGAACTAAAGATGGAAAATCCATGTAATGAATCTTTCCAATAAAAAAAGTGACCATCTTCGAGTGTATGGGCTTCCTCAGGATTCTGAAGACTCTCTCTTCATTTCACTTACCTGAAAAATTTAAACTTCCAAATCAAAACAATAAAATAAAACTTAAGCTCGAGACTTAAGACATTCTTCTCAAGGTAAAAACAAATTTTCTTCTAGAATATCGACTTTTCCTTTGGACTGGGAAATGTCTAGGAAAGTGCCTCCAGAGTTTGAGAATGTTCTTTTATTACAAAACAAGACCTTAATTGCTTCTAAAATCCACTTAACTAGTAATCCACTTTTCTAGTAAAAAAAAGACACTACAAAAATGCTAATGAATTACACCAGAATAAGACGCCAGAAGAGTTTATGTCTCAGGACAGTTTTACATGAACATTTACAGAAAGGCCAGGACCAAAATATCCACAGGTTGACTGTGGTCACCGCATTGGTGCCAGGCCATGCATCAGTTTTTCAGGTCACAGCATTTGGTGGAGTACCATACATTGCAATTAATTTCAAAGGCTGAATTTTCTGATCCCCTGTGTAAACTGATATAGTTTTATTATCTTGGTGCTGGTAGTAACTCTTAGTCATTTATGTCTATTAGAGGGCAAAACTAGGAAGGAAATAAAATATGAGTTAAAAAAAAGATAGAAAAACCAGAATAGCCAGTTAAGAATCTCAAGAAGACCTTTATTTTGCAAACCAAAGCAAACAGCTCCAGCAGCTAATAGGGGGGTGTAGGGAGTATGGGAAGTAGCTGCCACTTGTTCTTCCATGGTACATAGTGTCTTCATCTTTTCAGAGACTATGCTCCAATTATATAGGGCACAAGTGAACTTTACATTTTCTCAGGAGCATGGAAGTCACAGAAAACGGACATACTTTAGCTGACAAACGTTATTTCTTAAGTTCAAAATTAAAGAATACAAATTGAAACAGTAAGACATCATTTCTCAAATACCCAATTTGCAAGGTTTGTTTTTTGTTAAAGATTTTATGTATTTGTTTTTTGAGAGAGGGGAAGGGAAGAAGAAAGAGAAGGAGAGAAAAACTGGATGGGTAAGAGAAACATTGATCCATTGCCTCTTGCATGTCTCCCAACCTGGGACCAGGCCCACAATCCAGGCATGAGCCCTGGATGGGGATGCAACTAGTGACCTTTTGCTTTGCAGGTGGGCACAACCAGCAGGGCACAAGATTTGATTTTTACAATAACACCGAACACTCCTAAGAGGTTCAGTAAGATGGACGCTCTAATACACTGTTGTCTGAAAGATTCTCTTTTCTGAGATAACTTCAAATACCTATCAAACTGCTTTTAAAGATAACATCAATTTATTAGATGAATACCTACACATAACACAAAACCGCGACAGTGTAACTGCGACAGCATTTCTTTCACCAAATTATTGGGTCACGTCAGTCACATACGTGGGGGAGTAGGTGCTGCTGCTTTTACGTTTGGTGTTTGTGCCTCTGCCAATGGGCTTCTTTGCTTTTTAAATGCATTCATTCTTTTTATTGTATTTTACTTTCCCTTGTCCTGTTGTTAATGACACCATTTCTCTAGTGCTTTGTTCGTTGAGATTGAGATATAATTGACATATAGCACTGCACGTGTTTCAGGTGTACAGCAAGATTTGGCACCTTCACATTCTGTGAGATGACCACCACCGTGAGTTCACCTAGTCCATCACCGCACACCGTTCCACACATTTTGTCCTTGTGCTGAGAACTTTTTCGATCTCCTTTCGTAACCACTGTCAAGTACGGAGTACAGTGTTATTAAGCTTAGTCACCGCGCTGTATGTTACCTCCTCCAGGACGCATCTTATTGTATAACTGGGTTTTTGTACCTTCCCAAGGATGGGGCTGATGGACGTCTGGGTGCTGACAGCATCTAACCCAGATGAAGCGCCTCCAGTGCAGAAGGTATTTCAGGTTTGAGAAAATTTAGGGCTTCTGGAACTCAGAGCAGAAAGACAGACACCTGAGAGTTCCACGCCCCACCCTTCCCCTCTTCAGCAGTCTTTATTTGGCAATTTAGGGAGGGGAAAAAAAAAGAACTGATGTGGAGTTGCTTTTGTTTTAGCACAAGAATTTAAAACCAGAAGGCATTGTTTAATTGTTTTCCCAAGTGAAGTGCAAACTTGAACAAGATCTTCTCTCTGTCCCCTGGTGGAATCAGCCCTGGGCAGTGGGAGAGACAGACATGTTTTACTTCAAAAGCCTCAACTCTGTGCTGCTGGTGGGAGAGCCGGGAGCTCTCCCTGCCTTGAATCTGCTGCGTGGTTCTCAACACCACCTCTAGGGGACGCCGTGAAGCTCCACAAACAGAGTTTGCCGTGAGGGAGCTCAGGGCAGGCTGCCCTCAAAGATGCCCAAGTGGTTTATCGATTATTTTGTTTTGTTTTTTTTATTTCAATTACAGTTTACATTCAATATTATTTTGCATTTGTTTCAGGTGTACAGCCCAGTGGGTAGACAAAAATATACTTTACAAAGTGTTCCCCCCCCGTATTTCCTGTACCCACCTAACGACGTACATGGTTTCTTGATTATTTTGAATTAAAATTACTTGAGAAACAGCTGGTACAAGAAGTACACTCTGACCCTCCTCTCTCTGTCCTCCCAAATGCAGGAAATAAATCTCCCCTTTGAAAGGTACCCCCCCTACATCAGGAGACACCCTTACACCACATATTGGGAATTCAGAGCCCAGAAGCCTGTATAACCAAACCTTGTTGCTTCTTTACTAATTTACTGCCCTGAGCCCAAATTTTGCTGAGATTCTTCACTAATGAAGCACCTACACCAAAGTTTTTTGTCCTATCAATTCCTTACAAATTTTGTATTTCTTTGAAAAGTATAAAAGCTTCCTGCTTTGGTCATTCCTTTAGGTTCCATTTCTGTGAGATGTCCATATGCACAGATTCAATTGCTGTTCCCCCTCCTGTTAATGTCTTGTGTAAATTTAATTATTAAACCAGCCAAAGGGACCGATGAGAGTAGGGTGGAAAATTTTTTTCCTCCCCAATAGTAGACAGCTTTGAATTCTGTGGGGCTTTCAATGGCAAAAGTGGATGAAAGTATTTGCAATAAGCTTTGGGAAAAATCTTTACGATATGCTGCCAGGGTGAAATTGCTATTCCTTGGAGGCTAACAAAATTGCAATGGATGCAAAAAGGGACTTATTATGTATGTATAAGACTCATCTTCAAAGTGTTTTGTTGAAAGGGTCAATATTTTTTTATCACTTAAACAGTGCTCATTGTTTACATTATTTACAATGTTCATTGTAAAGTCTTAATAGAGATAAAATTGCCGGAATAGATGCATTTCTTTCTTCCAGCTAACATCCTGGTGGCTCCTGGTTTGTGGTGAAGCTTCCTCTGTGACTGATGGTTTCCTAGGCATTGGTGAGTTTGGTCCAGGATAACATTTTACCAGTTTACCAGGTAAACTATGGCTTTCCTCATCCAAATGGGAAATTCAGTGTTAAACCGATTTAGCTGCAGGTGCAAATTAATTGTTTCTATCTGGTTTCCCACCACCGAAAAGAGCCATGTCCTGTTTGGGAGAGAAACCACCAAAACCCAAAACCGCCCTTCCTTTTCATAGCAATTCCCAGCCAAAAGGAAAAGGAGTTTTATTTTTTGCAAATCCACAAAAATGTGATATTTGCCAGTGAGGAAATCACATTTATACAACTGTATTAAAGACGTTTCCCTCATGCAGACAAATGGGACAGTTTTACGTGGGACTGTTTGGGGAGGGGGCGGGGCTGGTGCTTTTCTGTAAAGGAAGTAATCTTCCTTGCCTTGGAAGTAGAAGTTTGCTCTAAAAAGTGAACTTGGAAGCGCTCTCTAGTCTCTGTGCCTTAGTCCACCACTGAGGCAGGTTCAAGTCAGACTCCAATAAACCATACTTTGAACTTTTTATAGCTAAACATGTTTTGATGATTTAAGCTGTGGTGAGAAAAACTGGCTTGAAAACACGCACATGACAAGGCCACTTTTCCAAAGGGCTTGGGAGAGTGAGATGCTTCCTTAGAGAAACCGGCACACTTGCCGAGGCTGCTGGCCGGGCGGGAGCAGACCACACTGGCCCTCCAGGCCTTCTCTGTCTCAGAGACTGGGGCCACGCCGCCCAGCATTCCCAGTAATGTCCAACTCTGGCTCTGGGTCCTTCCTGGCGAGACCTGTCAACTGCCAAATTTGTGTTAGAATGTGTCCATGGGTGAGAGAGAAATCTCTTGAAAACAGTACAGCTGACTGTGCCAAGGAGGCAAATGAGGACACAGGTACATGCCGTGTAGAGGTGCGTGGCTGCAGAGCCTGAACTGACTGAGCCCTGCCTCACGAGTTGTACAATGGCTGTGCGTGGAGGGGCGTGGCAGATGGGAGAGCTGGGGACAGGAGAGCAGCCCCGGAACACTCCTGGGGTTTGCTCCCTGCGAGGTAGCCCAAGGCGGGGCAGGTGAGAAGTCTGCGCCCGCCGTGCCGGGTCAGGCAGACCCTGGCAGACCCCAGCTGTGTTCCCACCTGGGGACTAGGCAGGACAGGTAGGGAGGATGAGGTAATGGGAATTGGGAGACATTAGAGGGAAGTCAGACAGACTTCCACCAGGTAATAGTAGAAGGTGGCAAAGCAGAAAAAAGGGGCATCTCCAATCACATTGTGAGCTATTTATAATACGTCGCAGATCAAGTCATTTCCAGTTCCGAAGACTCCTTAACATTCCTAGTCACTGGTGGGACGAGATACCTCTAGGAAAGTGTTTCTCAGAATATAGTCCCAGGTCAGCAGAATCAACATCGCCTGGGAACTTTGTAAAGCAAATTCTCAAGTTCTACTCCAGACACACTGAATGAGAAATGCTGGGGAGGGGGTCACACCTGAGTTTCCACCAGCCCATTGGAGGGTCTGGGTGCACCCTGATGTTTGGAAATCACTGCCCTAGAGCGTTTCTTCTCAGGCTTTAAGGTACATGGGAGTCACCAGGTGCTCTTGTTAAATAAAAATATATGTGTTTCTGTGAGGCTTTACATGAAAGAATTTTGGACAGGATGTAGGAGACACTGAAAGGAAAGTGCATCAGAGAAACATTATGGTGGAAGTAAATCTGAGTAACCCTGCCGCCTCCGAGAAATGGGCAGCCCTTCCTTCTATGGATTCCAAAACCACCACTGGAGCACCTCATGGCAGAGATGAAGGCACCTATTTAGTCATCTGCTTAATGGCTCTTTTCCCTCAAGGCTCAAGCCTTTGTTTAATTTGATTTTGCTTTCAGCACACAGAGGAAGCCATAAAAGGAACTGCTAATTGGTCTTTCTGAAAATAGATTTAAGGTGATGTCTGGAAATAATAGGAACTGCAGAAAGGTGTGATCATCTTATCGTTGAATGATTCTGTCAAAAAATGAATTTGTTGGGCATCGGGCATAACCTGGGATTTGGGAGAGCAGGTTTCAGGAAAGTCAGGAAAGGTTTGGGTGACTCTCTAGCTAGCTAGTCTAAAAGAAAGCTGTCCACGAGATATCGAAGGCTCGAAATTGGCACAATTCTGCCCCTAAAACTTGAGTGAAAAGAGAAAGAAGTGTTCGAGAAATCAGTCATCATGCCTTTACCAGGTGCTCTTGGAGCTAGGAAAAGACTCATTCTAAAATTGGAAAGAGTCCTGTCCCAACCTCCAGTGAAGGAGGACACAGACTCACAGCCTGACCTAGGACAATGCTGCCAGACAGGCACAGGACCAAGAGGAGCTGATGTTTTGTAACATGCAGAACACATAGAAGAAGGGCATTTTTAAAAAGTGTTGCCTAAGAAAGAACAAGAAAGTTTAGGATTCTTAACAAAGACCATATGGAAGTAAACAGGCCCAGAAAACAGAACCTGTCCTCTCCTGCCCATGTCCCTCGTCTCTATGAAGGAGAAAGACCTTTGGATGAAATGGGTACCAGGTCCAGTGGAGCTGAGGCCCCTGGAAACCCCACACAGCATGCTGAGTGCAAGAAGATGCGTTGAGGCCATCGTGAACTGGACAGACTTGGGTGCTTATGGAAAATGAGAAGATAAGTAAAGAAATAATAAAAGGTTAATGTATTTGTTAACTCATAGCTAAAAAGTAGGCAACAGCATAGGGAGGGAACTGCATAATGAGTGGGCTGGGAAAGTCGAAAAGTTGGGGTTTTGTTGACAGAGCGTTCACACAGGAGGGCAGCTCTACCCCTTGATGCTGGCCAGGCTACATTTGGAGCCTTGTGTTCTAATCTATGATCTACACTTGAAGAAAAGGGACTGTGGACAAGAAAGGGCCACACAGTAAACCAGAGAAACTCAAGGGAGGCCTGTGTGGTGGCCTCACAAACTCAGAGACCAAAAGTAACCACATAAGATGATCTAAAATGAAAACTTCCTAAGTAAAAGTGGGTCATGGTGGTAGTCCTGTCCTTGGCTGGTGTCTTCCTTGACAAAGGTCAATCTTTACCTTAACTGAGCCTCCCTATTGTCTTTTTGCATTTACGATAATATACCTTTGGATTGTTAGAGTAATCGCCCTTTTGCCCAGACCCCTCAGGGCACAAGAGTAGGAGACCATAGAATCCCTCATGATTATCTTATTGCCCAAATACATCTCTATGTGCTGTAAACGTTCACTGTTAACTATCCTGTCCCTACCACTATAAAAGAAGTGTGCACCTCTTCATTTCACTCTTCATACAAGTTCCGAGATTTTCCCACTTTGCTTTGTCTTGCCTTCCTAATCTACTACCAATGGATTTTATGTGACCCTTCCTAGGGCTCTTCCTTTGATTAAGGTATCAAATAAACTGTAAAACTGCCATCCTCCAGAGCATTTTCTCAATGCAGTGAGATTTTGCTTCCCATCAATTATCATCTGTTTGGCTCAAATAAACTCATAAAAGTTCTCTACAGGTTTGGATGTTTCTTACATCAGCAGGACAATGAGAACAAGAACACTCTTTTTCTTGATAAGGAGTTGAGGGAAGATGAGCAAAATAACCTTGAGCCCCTTCTAGTGCTAAACTAAGCCTGGCCCTTGGAAATTCTCTCCCCGCCTCCCTAGAACTTCACTTGCCCCCACTCTCAAGTTCTGTCAAAATAATTGCCTTTCCTCCAAGGCCGGTCTCCAGCAGACAGGTGCCAGTTGGGTCTTTCCCCATAACAAAGAGACTGACTTCTAGCCTGGCTCTCCTATGAAACAACCTAGCGGATGAGAGTCAAAGCAAACACCCTCCGCGCACCACTGACCTGCTGCTCTGCCACATGGCCCGACGCCATTGCTTTTTCCACGCCTCATTTTGCTCAGCTAGTTAGCAAAGTGGAGGAACTAATATCTACCTGTGAGGACTGTGGTGAGGCTTAAAGGTGCTGACTGTAAACAAGTCAGCCAGATATTTCTTCAGCAAAATGGGTTTATTCGGCATCAACAAGGGATTGCCACCCAGATCATGCAACCACGTGGGGCTGCGTGCAAGTCTGCTAAAACAGAGGAGATGAGGTCTGTTGTACAGGGGAAGAGGAAGCCGGGAACTACTACAAAGTGTGTCACCCCTGTTGTATTTCCTGATCAACAGAGGGTGTGAGAGCTCCCCCTTCTGGCCTCCTTACCTTACCTTAAATGAGATTTCTGTTGATCAATTTTTTACAAATGGGATAGTGTACACAGAGAAGTTTGTCCAGTGCTTGGTGTGTGGTAAGATTGTGTAAATGGAAAACCACTAGAAGCCTGCGTGGAGACATTTAATTTTGGAAACAGTCCACCCTGAGCTAGTTTACCAGAGCCTAAATCAGGCTGCCACCACACACCCTTCTTAAGCTCACCTCTGCATCCCTCTCCTTTTGGAAACACAATTGCATTCAGGGTAAGGCAATTCATCCAGAACAAAGTGGGGAAACAGTCTGGTCAAGGGTGCCCTTTGCTACTTACTAAGCAATTTCAATTCAGCAGGTCTGTATTAACTTATCTGGAGTATTGATTCACTTCCCACCACTATAGAAATGGAGAAAATTGAGGATATTCTCAGCTCCTAATCACCTCTTCTGTCTTGATACTGATATTTAATAAGGTCATGTGGGCTTAGCCTGGTCCCTAAATCCTGAGCATTACCAAGATTCACAAAGGCAGGGATGGAATTCCTAAACATTCAATTTCTGACCAGAGCCCTAAAATGTTAAGGACCTTCCTAACCACTAATTGGCCCATGTCCGCATCACAGGGCCCCGTGACGCCAGGGCCTGGGGGACTCGAGCTCTGTGCCAGGCTCTGCACGTCCTGGACTCCATGGCCTCCAGGAAGCAGCTGAGTCATTCCAAACAGCAGAGTAGGACAGGCACAGCACACCTACCAGTCAAAGCAGAAGAGCTTGCTGGTCCTCTCGACAATGAAAAACCATTTTAGGGCGGCGTTTTAATGAACTGAGTGTAAATGCATTAGGAACACATGGAATAAATGCTCCTTGAAATAAACATGGGTTTAAAAAAATGAAGAGGAAAGCAAATGTTTTGGCAAAATGCTTTCTGGGTTTTTTGAACCCCAAGTATTTGAAAACTGTTCAGGCATTCTTACTCAATCCAGAGTGCCATTTAGCTCTCTTGTGGTGATTAATAATATATACAAAAGTGGGAGACATTGGCTTCTTTCTCTAGTCCTGGCATTTCCAGAAAGACACAGACCAACAGGACGGCTTTCAGAAATAGTTTTTAAAATACTTAGGAAATGAAGTTGTTGATGTTTGAAGAGAAAGAAGATGACTTAAATATATGTAGATTAATTAATGGAAGGCAAAAGAGTAAATAGCTCCTACATTATTTATTTAAATGCTGAGATGCTGAGGTGCATAGTTGGGGGCCCAAACAGTGAATATTTACACGGATGAGCAAAAAAATCACCACCAATCTTACCTACCAAAACACAAAAACAAAACCAACCACACAAACAAAAAACAAAAACAAAACCCAACCGAACAACAGAACAATGAAACAACAAAATCCCTTTATTATTGAGTTTTCTGTTCCTAGCCCTAAGCCCAATGGGGTTTGATGAGAAAGTGGAGCTACCTGTGAGGGTGGGGGTGCTGAGGCTCAAGAACACCCCTACCCACCATATGCCCCACCACGGCCTTTACGTTGCCCCAAGCTCTCTTGACCACCAGGCCCCCAGAGCCCTCCCTACCACCTGAACAGCCTGTTCTCTGACGATTGAGAGCCTCAGCTCACTCCTACAGCCAGATGCAGCCCTGGAAATCTCGTGACTTTCCCTCATAGAACAGAAAGGCTCCCTCCACCTGGTGCCTGTCACAGTGGAGAAAGAGTGACTGTTTCATTGGTGGATGCGCCATCCAGGAGAGGAAGCTAATGCTCAGAGGCCAAAACTCCCCAATGGCACGTAGGTTCCAGGTTACACAGGGCAGAATCACAAAGCACTGTGGGTTAGGGGTTCGTGGTCACGCTGGTTCCAGGTTAGACGGGGCAGAATCACAAAGCACTGTGGGTTAGGGGTTCGGGGTCACGCTGGTTACAGGTTACACAGGGCAGAATCACAAAGCACTGTGGGTTAGGGGTTCGGGGTCATACTGGGAGCTGATCGGGCAGAGCTGAGGTAAGGGTAATAAAGCATTTCTTCAGGCCTCGGGGAGAGCTCTGAGGTCTATTCTGGTGTCTCTCTGTCTGGTTTCATGAGAAAGTAGCCAGGGGGATCTTTCTACCTTAGGGCTCAGGAACTGAAACATAATTTGGGTCCAGATATTATCTTTAGCCTGCCAGACCTTCTGACCTTTGAGCTACTGCCTCTTGAGGCCTGCAGAACGTGTGTGTGGGGGGTGGTGCTAATTACTGGGAAAAGGCTAAGTCTCTGAGGGGTACAGACAGATGATAGATAGATAGATGATAGATATGATTTTGAGAGCTAGGATTTAATGCTAAATTTAACCCAAGTCCTAACGGCTCCTGGTTTCAATTCTGAGCCTTGTCCACCCAAGGTCCCAGCTGTCCTCCAGCTTGCCGGCAGCGTTTCCCCACCTCTCTGGAAACTGATTTCCCAACAGGCACTTGCTTTCAGATGGCTGTCAGCTCAGGTGTTAGTTAATAAGCAAGGTGTTTGCTGACAAGGGCTTAACACCTCCCAGAGGCATTTGCATTTTAATAGGGGACTGTTACAAGAATTCAGACCCCAAAGGAATGAAGGCATGGTGGCAAATTGCCTGGAGCCAGCATGGGTATTTTAGAGCAGGGAGCCCTCTCTTTACCTCTTAACACCTTCTAGCTAGCCCAGTCTACATCTCTTCCATATCAGCTTCTAAAGTGACCCGGGCACCTCCCCAACAGCAGAACCCAGAGCCCTGAAATCCTGCTGGTTGGGCCTGATGGGATGCCAGGAGAGGCTTCTGAAGAAATAAGACCCATTGAAGCCACCATGGAACATCTCTGATCCTGTTAGGTGCTGAGCTTACAGGTATGAGTTACTTGCCGTTAGTGGAGGGGGCAGATCTCAACAGATGGGGGTGCACAAAGGAAGGAGAAGGTGGTTCTGCTGGGGTGGGGAGGTTCCATCTCCCAGCAGAAGGTATCCACCCGCACTGCTGTCTTCTCCCGTTTCTTGCACGACCTCACTCCCTAATTATGGACACATTTGGGGGCTTTTGGGAAGTATAGAACTAAGGTGAGTTCATTTTAGAAGTTTTCAAAATCACAGAGCAGCTCAAAGGATCCAAAAATCAATGATAATGCCACCATCCTTGGAGCCCCAGAGTTAATCACTATTTTATGTTCTTCTAATCTTTGTTTTACACCTAGAGGTCTTGCTTTAAAAAGCTACTGAATGAATAAAGGCTGAAGCAAAAGTAGGTTTACAGTTGTGAATACTTGAAACAGAGAGTTTATTCTTTTTTAAAAAATGATATTTTATTGATTATGCTATTATGGTTGTCCTGATTTTTCCCCCTTTGCTCCCCTCCACACAGCACCCCCCACTCCCTCAGGCCATCTCCTCACCCTTGGTCATGTCTATGGTCATGCATATAGATTCTTTGGCTATTCCGTTTCCTACACTGTACTTTACATTCCATGGCTATTCTGTAGCTATTTATTTGTGCTTCTTAATCCCCTCATCCCTCGCCCATTCTCTCACACCTTCCTCCCATCACTTTACCTTTAACCTTTGGCATTTAATGTCTTGGAGTGGGCCTCTTTGTATCCATCTTGTTTGGGACTCTCTGTGCTTCCTGGACTTGCATGTCTATTCCCTTCACCAAATTAGGGAAGTTTTCTTTCATTATTTTTTCAAATAGATTTCCAATTTCTTGCTCTTTCTCTTCTCCTTCTGGTACCCCTATGATGTGAATGTTGGACCTCTTGAAGTTGTCCCAAAGGCTGCTTATACTGTCCTCGGTTTTTTGGGTTCTCTTTTCTTCTTGTTGTTCTGATTGGTGTTTTCTGCTTCCTTACGTTCCAGATCATTGATTAGATGCTCAGCTTCATCTACTCTACTGTAATTCCCTGTAAATTGTCCTTTACTTCAGTGTATCCTTCATTTCTGACCGGATCTTTTTATGCTGTTGAGGTCCTCACTAAGTTCCTTGAGCATCCTTATAACCAGTGTTTTGAACTTTGCATCTGATAGATGGCTTATCTCCATTTCATTTAGTTCTTTTTCTGGAGTTTTGATCTGTTCTCTCATTTGGACCATGTTTCTTTGTCTCCTCATTTTGGCAGCCTCCCTGTGTTTGTTTCTGTGTATTAGGTAGAGCTGCTTTGACTCTGTGTCTTGGTAGTGTGGCCTAATACAGTAGGTTTCCCGTAGGGTCCAGTGGCACAGCCTCCCCTATCACCCAAGCTGGGTACTTGAGATGCACACCTCATGAGGGCTGAGTATACCCTCCTTTTGTAGTTGAGCCTTGGTTGCTGTTGACAGAGGGATTTTACCCAGGCCAGTCAGCTCTAACGACTGGCTGTAACCACTGACCACAAACCTCCACCCTCTGTGGAGGATCAGCTGTGCAGGAGCAGGGTGGTGGTGCTCCAATGTGGTCTATAGCTGTCCACTGGGTGCACTGGTCCTGGGGTTTCCTGGACGGCTCAGGCCAAGGTCAGCCCCAACCTGTGTTTTGCCTGGGACTACCTGTCTGAGTTACAAAGCAATCTGAGATGGCTGCTACTTCTGGGCTTGGAGTTTTCCAGGTGAAGCCAAGCTGTGGATTTAGGCTGGCTGCTGCTAGTTCAGGGCCTGGGGCTCACTGAGGCCAGGTGTTACTTGTTTGAGAGGATTCAGGAAGTTGTGCAGTCTGAGCTAAGACCATTCATATGGAAAAGCAGCTTGAGTGGGCCTGTAAGTTGGGTGGAGCAGAGTCTCGGGGATCTCCAAAATGGGTCAAATAGTGTTAGCCAGCTTGATGGAATCTTAGATACAGCATCGGCCTGCCAGGTCTGTAGGGGCAGGGCCCAGAAAAGGGATGATGGCCTCTGTTTGCCTTTATGCCAGACACCTCAGCCTCCCCTTGAATGCCACTGGTGCCCCTCAAGCCACCACCCTGTCACCGGAGCCCCGAAGGAGTAAGTTTGAGTAGGTGAGTCCTTGTGTGGGTTCTTTAAGGGGAACTGCTTGAGACTTGCAGAAGTTTCTTCCACTGATTCAGTCTTCACTGGTTTTTGCAGCCAGAAGTTGTGGGAACTTATTTTCCTGGAACTGGAACCCTGGGCTGGGGGGCCTGGTGTGGGCCTAAGACTCCTTGCTCCCGAGATATCTCTCCTAAATTTTTATCCACCACACATAGATGTGGGACCTGCCTGTTCCATATCTTTGCCCCTCCTACCAGTCTGGATGGATGTGGTTTCTTTAATTCTATAGTTGTTAGACATCCATTCAACTTGATTTCAGTTCTGAGCGATGGTTGTTCTATATCTTAGTTGTAATTTTGTTGTGGTTGTGTGAACAGGCAAGCCACGCCTGCCTATGTTGCCATCTTGACAGCAAGTCTCAAAACAGAGTTTATGCTTGTATTACTATTTATCAATTATTATATTTTTTCCATACAAACAACTGTAAACCTACTTTTGCCCCACCCTGTATATATGTACATATTTATTACATTACAAGAACTTTACTATGTTGTTAAACATTCTTTGAAAATGATATAGTCCACAGTATAAAGGTAAAATCAACAAAATAAAACTTTGTAATGTATGTAGGTTTTAGCAAGATCTCTTTATTCACTTTATTAAACAGTTCATGCCCTGTATTCCAATTCATTCATTCTGAAGTGGGCCTTGAGATCCTTATTTTAACAAGCACCCCGGAGGATTCTAACATCCCAGGGTCAGCCTTTGAGAAATGCTGCCAGACGAAAGGAAGGTCCAACTTCTTGTTAGAAGATACAAGACCCTTTTTAACCTGGGTCAACTCTGAGTCCCACCCAGCTCAACTCCCCACACTAGACCCCCTATTCTCGGCCACACTAATGACCCCGTCTTCCCCTAATGCGCATGCCTTCATCCTTTTGGTGAAGCAGGGTGACTGTCCTTGCTGGACTTAATGAAGTCTTTGTCATCCAATATCTCCTTTTCTGTGAAATCTTACCCTTTTCTACAGGTAGAATGAGTTAGTTCCTTCTCTGAGGTTTTGAAACCTTGCTGCTCGTATGTTACTTATCACAGAATTACCTGTACATTTGTGTCTCTGCTAGGTGAAATCTCGTAGGGGTTCGGGGGCCACATCATCCTACTATGTGCCTGGTGATTTCTTAGTGCTGTCTATGTACCTATGTATACCAGTTTATTTCATCCAACATCTCTGTTCCACTATTACTAATGTATTGCAGTGGAGGAAACTACAGCTGAGTTAAATTAACAAAGAGATGAATGAATATTAGGGGTATTTATTGAATATAAAATTTGAGCTCAAATAGAGTGGGAATAGATCCTACTTCCTAGACCTGAGACTTAAGGGACATGGGGAATAATTGTCTATATTCCATGGGATTATGAAGGTAATGGAACACTGATAATTCAGTATTTAAGAGAAAATTATTTTTGAAAATGTCTCAATTTTTTGCATATATTGTATATAAATTATAGTTTAGTGATGCAAGTCATTTCATAATTTTATACCTACTCAAAAATATGCAATAGACACATAACTTATACTGTTTTATTTTTGGACACAAAATATGGTTGGCCAAAAAGTCTGTTTCGTTTTTTTCTGTAAAATAAGACACATTTTTCATTTCACCAATAATTTTACTGATTTGGATTTTTTTGAGTATGTTGGCTATCTCCTGTGTGGTATAACACTGATGTTCTCAATTAATGTGTCTATTTAATCACTATCAGCTTCACCTGGTCTACCCAACCCTGGAGCATCATCCAGCGAGACATGTCCAGCAGGAAACATCACAAACCACTTTTGGCACATTTGATCAGTCACAGCACCTTCTCCATACATTGCACAAATCTGTTTTTGCATTTCACTTGCATTTTTACCTCTCTTGAAATAATAAAGCATAAATGCTGAAAACGTTGTGTACTGTCTCCCATCTTCAATATTGAAATGGCTACATAAAAATCCACCAATTTTGATAAGTTTTTTAAGAAACGCACACTGGTAGGACAGCTGTCACAATACAATCTAACAAAATTGTTTTGAAAGAAGTTCAAGACAACTAAGCCCTTATGAGGGCCATTTTATAGAAAAAACAAACTTTTTGGCCAACCCAATAATATATCTTTTCCACGGATCCATTCTGTTGCTCTGGACAGCTCTCTCATCAGGCGACAGTGAGACTCTCTCTGCATTTTGGACACACTGGCTTTCTCTCAGCCCCTCCCCACCTCAGAGCCTTCACCAAATGGATGCTTTTGACCAGAATGCTCCTCCCCTCTCCTTGCCCAGGCAATTCTAACTCATCTTGCAAAGCCTAGATCAAAGGGAACCACCACTAACATTTTCAGGGTTCAAGGCAAGAGTTCAAAGAGAAGTTCACGTACTATAGACCGGATTTAAACTTCTTAAAGTCCTTGGAATTCCACATAGTATAAGGACAGCAATTTCTGGTTCCTGGCTAGTGGCTAAAGCCTCACCTCTTTCCTTTCCCCATGCTTGGTCCCTTTGTCATCATGAAGGGACTTGTGAACATTCCAGTGTGCACATCAAAGTCCATGCACGCTTACACTGCACAAACAGCCCCCCTGGCCATGCTGAGGAGTCCCCCTTGGGGTGACAGGCCCAGGGAAGAGGCCCCCACAAGCCTGAGATCCAGGCTTGAGGTCCTTTGGACAGGGATTTTGAGGTTCAGGGCCCCCTGAGCATGGTCTAGAACAGGAGGTGTAAGGGTTCCCTTACAGGGCTGGGGACACTCGGTGGGACCTATCAGTGACACTGAGCTTAAACATCCCTTTCTAATAGAAATCTTCCCTGACCCCAGACAAGGCCAGATTTCCCCGTTAAACTTTTATAGCACTCTCTCATTCTCCTCGAAGCACTTGCAATGACAATTAAATAATTTAGTTTCATGAATTATTGTTCAATTAGTGGTGTGAGGTCTAATCCCCTTATTAAAAAGTCAGTTTCACAAAGATGGAACGATGTGGTTTTGTTCACCTTTATTTTTCCATTCCCTAAAACAGTGTCCGGTACATGCAAGGCTGATGGATACATAAAGGGAAGCCTTGCTCAGATGTCTAGAAAGAGTTTAGTCTTTTCAAAAAATGTGAAACAAACTTCTACTTTTTCTCACATCTCTCTGTAATTACCACCATCAACAGCTTTGCAAAATAAAAGTTTAAATATTGCAAAAGATTTTCCAGCACTTTGGTTCCAAAGATAGAGTTCCCCTGGGGCTCGTAGGGACAAAGATTTAGATGACAGTCCCAGGCACATGGGGCACACAAATATGCGCAGTGTTAACCCTGTAGCATAAATGCCAACATCACATTATGCACGGCGCGTTTTCTTCTGGAAAATTACAAAATTAACATTTTAAAAATCAAGCTGGAAGTGAAACGAATAAAACGTATCCTTTATAGGATTGCATGCAATTGTACTTAGAGATTTTCATTTAAAAAAATCGTCTTTTGAAAGAAAAACAAATCTGGGTAGTGCTTGAAATTCAGAAGGCAGCTAGAAGCTTTGCCAACGACAACTGTAAGTAATAACATGGTATTAAATTTTATTTTCCATTTTTAAGAGTGGATTTTTAAAAACCAGCAGGTATGTGGAATTATATTCCTAACAGACATTCTGAAAAAAATGTAATAGTTTTATTTATCTTGGTTGGTATGAAAACCTCGACCTTCAAGGGTAAGGTTTTGATTCATTGAGAGATATAATCCTAAGGGACAGAAGGCCCGCATGCCACAATTTGGGGTTTTAGCTAGTTCCAAGGTTTTTGTTCTCTTTTTCCATCTTGCTGATTAGTGGGCAAAAATTATCTTCTAAATCTGAAAATCTGTTCTCACTTGAAGGTTGCGTTATAATTCTGAGTGATCTAGCAGAGATAATATTGGGAATATATCACTTTTCCTCTAAAGAAAACACTGAGAGATGACAAGACCACCTTAGCCTGCAAGCCACTTTGAACAATGACCGTCATTATTCAATGAAAACTATATTCTAAGCCCTAGGAATTCAGACTGCTACTTCGACAAGCACTCTTCCATCAGAGGCTGCCGAATTCGCAGGAGCTTAACAAACCTCTGTCCTGTATTCTGTCCAGGGGCAGTTGGGGGCGGGGGTAGACAACACACAATCAAAATCTAGAAATAAACCCAGGCAAATCAATACACAGTGTAACAGAACACCCTCTGTCTTCTGTGACCGCTCCCGATGGAAGGTTTCTCAGCCTCCACTCCACTGACACCCTGAGTCAGATGGCCCTTACACAAGTGTTTCCCTTTGGCTCCTGTATTTTTTTTTTTGAGTCAAATTTATACATAACATGAAGTTTATCATCGAAACCATTTTAAAGTGTGGAGTTCAGTAGCATTCAGAGCGTTCACCTTGTGCAGCCATCACAGGTAGGTGATGGTTATCCATGCCCAGACCTTTTTCATCTTGTCAGACTGGAATTCCCTTCCCCTGAAACACAAACTCCTCAGTTCCCTCTCTGCAGTCCCTGGCAACCATTTACTTTTCTTTCTTTCTTTTTTTAACTTAAAAGTATCCAAACCTTGAGGGGAAAGTGAAGTGTGAAGGTGTGTGAGTGTGGGTGAGCATGTGCCATGATGTCATGAAGTCCGAAGGGCCGGGGACGGGGTGTTTTTCTTCCCGTGTCTGTGGGGCACCAGGGACGAGGCTGGCTGTCACATGGCCTGGCTTCAGTCCTGCTCCTTTGTCAATGATGGAAGGTGAGACAGGTCGCTGAAAGTTGTACCGCCTGGGGTCTCCCTGTGCAAAGCAGAGTTGATCACAGCACTGTGATGTAGGGTCCTTGTGGGGATGAAATGAGCTAATAAACACCAAGTGCTAGGACCACTTCACACTCCATGGAGTCCAACGTCCACATAATGATGAGAACCAGAGCCATTTCTGATACTTGGCTTAAACTGCCCTGGCAGATCAGTTTGTTAGGGTAGAAACAGACCTTGAAGCCCACAGTTCTCTCCCTGTTACAATCTATCACTAATTCAGAGTGCAAGCAGTTCATCAGCTCCACGAGTCTGGATTTCGCTTTCACACTCCAGGAGCAGAAGGCGAGAACAACAGCAGATCTGGAACGTGGTTCAAGTGCGTGTCACGTGCACAGATGTGATGGTTGCCGGCTCACAGCCGAGAGACTCGATGCTCTTCAGTCAATGATGTCTCTCTTGTCCTGCAGGTGCGAAATCGCGGACTCCAAACCCCACAATGGTTACCTTCCTCTCTGCTCGTGATGTGAGTCCCAAGCACATGGTTTCTTTTCTCCACCCTCTAAATATTGCTCTCTCCTCCACCATGTAATTTAAATCACTCAAGATAGGGCTTGGCAGATACTCAGTTGGTCATTCTTTTTTTAAAAAAAAATGTATTTATTTTCAGAGACAGGGGAAGAGAGGGAGAAAGAAAGAGAAACCTGGATGTGAGAGAGCCCCGATTAGGTATCAAATCCACAACCCAGGCAGGTGCCCTAACTGGGAATCAAACCCGAGACCCTTTGCTCTGCAGAATGATGTCTAACCCACTGAGCCTCATTGGTCAGAGCAAAGTAGGTAATTCTTATCTAAGGTCAGATCACATTGATTTGAATGCTGCCTCTCTCACTTAACTGTTTATATAGCTTCCAGAGTTCTTAGCCTTAGTTCCTGCGTGTTTGAAATAGGAATAGTCATACTTTCTGTCTCATATAGTTATTTTGAGGAATAATGAGATACTAAATGTCATGCGCTTGCCGTGGAGATACAACTTTTCTTAACCATGGGATTAGAGGTGTCTTTAGCAGACTAGACAGGTGTCACATGAAGTCAGAAAAAAAAATCAAGGTTTCTCAAAGAAATACCTGCTGGTGAACTAGAATGATGTATTTGTTTGCAAACCAAATTGAGTCCTAGTCTAAAAAGGAGGCTTCTAGAGTTTAAAAGGAATAGCTATTAATAATTGTTTATTGTATGCTAAGAGCTGTTCTAATGATTTTGGAGATATTTCTCATTTAAATCCTCATACGGTCTATCGAAGGGGAGATATTATTGTCATCCATATTTTGCAGATGAGCTTTCTAAGGCAGAGGGAGGCTAATGAACTTTTTCAAGGTCACAGAACTAGTAAGTGACAGGACAAAATCCAGTTTTGTCATGTTCTCCGCCACTGTGTACGTTGCCTCCATGCCAAAGCATTAACTGACGAGGCTCGAGGATGCGGTAATGATACACGATGCAGTAAACAGCGTATCACGTAGTGCAATGCTACGCTTCTATGCATACTCTCAAATTCATATATTGTCTTTTTAAAAATGTATTCATATGAGTGCTTGACTGAGACTCACTTCATTTTTCACGTAGAACATAAAATCAACTAGTATTTGGTCAAAACTAAAACTAAATATATGAATGATATTAGTGTTAATTTTTTATCTTTTGCCTTGTAATTTGGTCTTTAGAGAGTTGCTCTTTGCAAATCTTTTGCTTCATTTCTGTTCACTAGTTCAGGCTTGAAGACCTAACCAATACCCCTAGGTATTCATTGTTGGACAGACCTCCCCATTTGGAATGAGTAAAACTGGTTAAGTTTGAAAAGTCCACTGTATGAGATTGGCCCAAAACCAAATTATAGCTTTAGGAGAAACAAAAAAAAAAACCTGATTGCTTGTTGCCTTCCAAATTCTTGACATGTTTTTAATGTAGAAAGCTGTTCTAAAGAAAAGGGGGGCTGAGGAGAGAGAAATCTTGAAAACTCCACAGTATACAATCTGCGTCATTTGCTTTTCTAACTTGTTGTTCCTTGCCAGCGTCAATAAACTACTTTAAGTAGTTTAGCATGTTTGGTTGGCTGTCCCTATGCATAAAATAAATAACCCATCTAGCATTTTCTTTACAACGGGTGGCGATGGGTGCTGTGTAACTACCCTGTATAACCCTTAATGAGGGAATAAAGAAATTTACCTTGCAGAGTTATCAAAAAACAAACATGTTTTTCTAGTGCCTGGGACCCTGACCAACTTCCCCATTGCTGGGTAAGAATTTTATATATAGAATGTCTTAAATTCCAATCCCGCATGCCAAATGAGCATTTCAAAACCTGCACTT
Organism: Macrotus californicus; assembly: GCA_007922815.1. Lineage (NCBI taxonomy): Eukaryota > Metazoa > Chordata > Mammalia > Chiroptera > Phyllostomidae > Macrotus > Macrotus californicus. The sequence goes on from VMDR010005637.1 coordinate 25,668, forward strand.
GTCTTATCTGATAGGACATCAGTGCGATTGATTCTCCCTTTTAGAGCGGTATGGCTGAGATGCAGAAGTGAATTGACACGGCGGGAGGTCTGAAGAAAATGTGAGTGGTTGGATTAAGGCAAGATGTTTGCACTGAGCGCTTACAGGAATGAGGTGCTAGATGTGGTTACTGGTTAAAAAATGTTGTGTACTGAGGTATTTACATGAATTTTCATTGGAATAGCTTGTTTTATTTTTAAATTACACAATTAAGTCTTAAGAACAACAGGCCGTACATTGTGCAAGAGTTTGTCAGGAGAAACCTCAGGTGGGTTGGGAAGCAAAAGACAAACTCATTTTTCAAATTATGAAATCTAGTATCAGAGGGTTGGTTTTCATTTTCTTGCTTTTTAAAAAGATTAATAATAAATGGAAGATGCCAATACATGGTACATTTTAATTATCTTAAAAATAGATTTTGTTAATGAAAAAATTTGCAAAAGTTAATTTGTTGTGTGAGAATCTCTGATTCTTAAGACTGACCAAAAAGAGAGAGAGAGAGAGAGAGTGAGAGAGAAAGGATTTTTAATAAGTAGGTTTGGAACGCCGAGTTCATGGTGTCCTTCCAAGCTGGATAAATCAGGAAGCATGCTCTTTACCAGGAAAGGGATGGTCTTTTGGAAGAGAGGGCAGTCAACCTAGATTCCGTTTACTCGGCATAAACATCAAAGTTCCTGTAGTGCTTCACAGAAGGGAATCCGCTTCCATACATTTGGCCAGATATTTGGCACCTGCTCACAAAGTTAGAGCAACCATAAGCCTGGCTTGAATTTTATTAAAATGGAATATTCAAAGCACACTCTTACCACTGGAGTGGAGTAGATTGAGTCCTTTGATTGGGATGGGCCCTTAGTATGTGCATGGCTTGGGTGACTTTCTTCACTTGTTTCATTGGAAAACTTGCTGTTTTCCTTCCCCTGTCTAGACATGGCTCTCTCTATCCACGATATTCTTTGAAGAACATGTAGCTCTCTGTAAAACATCTAGGGAAAGAGGAAAAACTAAATGCATATTTTCAAAAATGCTTGTCAAAATTTTTTTAAAAAGCAATGGGATTTTATATCACGTCTTTGTCTTCCCTTACACCTGAATTTGATTCAATGTGATGCTCATGATTAGGTTAGAAATGAGTGATGATAAATGGTTGTTTGTTGAACTAATTCAGGGAGGAAAGTGACCTCCCTAAGCAAGCCCACTCAAATCCTGTAGCAGGTTTCCGAGGAAGCCTGTGTTTTCCATTCGTTCCCAAGAAATTTGAGGGGAGCCATCCATTTTGCCAGTGGTTTAGCTAGAATTAAAACTAATAACCTTTTGGCCCGATGCCTTTGCTCAAACTTCTGGGAAGCACAGACTTCTGTTGTTTGGTATTGCCTGCGTCTTCCAGATACTCACTTGGGGGAAATGCAGAGTCTGCACTCTGGCCTTGGGCAGTGGAAACCTCGGCCCGGGGAGCAGTGCCTCACACGTTCCCAGCAACACTAAAGGCCACCGCAGGTCGCTAACCTCAGAGGCTAATGTGTTTCTCCCAACTACAGCACAGAATGCTGTTCAATGGGATACAAATACCATATTTTGCCTTGTATAATGCACACCCATGTTTTTGGCCCAAACTTTCAGGACAAAAAATGTTTTGTTTTCATTTTTTTAATTCAATTTTTTGTTTATTTATATTTAGATACTTGTTTTTTTGTATTAGAAAGGAATTTTCTCATAGGTATTATTTTGCATACAGATATTGTTATTGCTTTCTAGAGTTATACTTTCAATGCATAAGCATAAATAAAAGAATTAAAAACATATATATATATATATATATAATATACATTCCATATATATATCTATATGGAATTAGTACTACCCATGTTTAATGTGCATCCCAAAAATTTGGGCAAAAAAGGGCGCATTATACATGACAAAATACAGTATATCTCTTGGGCCTTTGCTTCATTAATCAAGGCAGTTATTTTTTGTTTCTTTCAACATTTTTATTTTGAATATTTGTAAATTACATAAAAGGTAAAGACTAGCATAATATACCCTACATCTATGTAGGGTAAATCTATATACCCTACATCTATATTTATCAGTTATTTATTTATTTTTACTGAACTATTTGCAAGTCAGTCACAAACACTCTGGCACTTCACCGCTGTGGACCTTATCGTGTATTCCTGCACATAAGGACGTAACCACGCACCGTTAGCCTACATCCCCAGATTAATAATAAGTCCGCGATATCGTTTGATAGGAAGTCCGTATTAAAGTCTCCCAGTTGTTTTCCAAATGGCTTTGATTGTGTTTATTTGCCCATCGATGCAGGTGTCAGTCATGGTTGATCAAGTGTACTTGGTTGTCTTTCAGCCTCTTTTCCTCTAGAACAGGCCTTGCACGTTTCTATTTTCTTCAGTTGTTTTGTTCTCATGACAAGGACTTTTCCCGAAGAATCCAGGGTACTCTTCTCATGGAATCTTCTGCATTGTGGATTCGCCTGATTGATTTTTCATTGTTAGACTCAGGCTTTTTGGCAAGAACCCGACAGTGGTGTTTATCTTTTTGAATGCAGTGTGCCAGGAAGTCTATGATGTCAGACCATGCTCCCACTGGTGATCCTGTGTGGTCGCGTGGCTCAAGGGGTGACTGGAGTGGTCTCTCCAGAGTGAGGTGCATTCCCCCTTTGGGATTAGTAAATAATCTGTGTGTGTTTGGGGTGGGGGATTTGACCGTGTTGTTTAATCTCTTCCCTAACAACATTTCATCTTATATTTTCATGACCCGTCCGTGATTGTTGCCCATTGCAATTGTTTCTTGGAGCTTGCAAATTGGTAATTTTTCCAATGTTGTTATTATTCCTTCTTCATTTATTACCTAGTATTCTTCTACAAAGAAGAGATTTTTTTTTTATTTCTCAGTCTTGCTCCTTCTCTATTATCATTATAAAATCATTTAAAAATTTTCAATGTATTATAATTCATTGCCATCATGGTTCTTTTTGATACTCTGAAGTTCCAAATTTGGCTATTAACAGCTACTTCAGGAAGGCTCTCGTGTTTCTTTGATATGGTCCTTCTAGTATTTGAGCATTTTGTAGTTTTCTTACACTATGCTGTCCCTTGTGTTTTCCTTGCCCTAGGCCTGGGATTAATTGTTACTGGGACAGGCCATGGTATTTTACAGTGTGGAACATGTTTGGAAATCAATAGTTGAATATTAACTATGCTCATTCCTATTGGAGTGTCATTATTTCTAATTAATTTAGGCATACAGTGCTAGAATGTATATAAATTATGACTTCATAACCATTCTAATTAAGAAAAAGTATAAGATTTTAAAATTTTCTTTAATTTTATATTAATGCCTACATCATCATATCTGTGATCTACTGAAACAATCTGAAGGAAACGGATGCAGATGTATTTGGGCTTATAAGAAAGGAAGTGACACCAGTGGATATCTAAAGTAGAGGTAAAAAGTTAACTGGCTGAAGTGGAGAGTGTCCCATGCGTGAGGTGGGAAAACTGGGACTGGATTAGGACTGTGATTCCTGACGCCTAAACTAGTAGGTGTCATTTCAATCTCCTGGTGAGCTTAACATGAGGGGAAGTGCCTAGGCCTGTCCCCAGATGCCCCTATCAAATTGGTCTGGGGTGAGCCCAGGTGACTGTGTTTTTCAGAGCTCATCCAGAGACTCCGCTGTGTATTCAGAGTTGCAAATCCTGGATGATCAACACCAGCAGCACCTGGGAGACTGTGAAACACGCGGCTCCTTGTGTCCATCCCAGACCCAGAGTGGGAAACCTGGGGAGTGGGGCTCAGAAAACAGTGATGGTGCCCTCCTTCCCAGCCACCCTCCCCACAGCACCCATTTAAATATAAATACTCCACTAAACTGAGTCTTTAAATAACATAGGAAGTCCCACAAAGCTGTGTTCCTTTCCTATAACTATTTGAGTGCTTTCTTTTTCATTTCCAACTATGCTCTAAAGATTTTTTTTGCTTATTTTTTGGTTGCCTAGGGTTTATTGGCTTTAAGAAAATGCTTGGTTTCCTGATTGGGCAGTAAGTATTAGGGAAACAGCATTTGCAGAGGTCATGGACAGCAGAGATAACATGGAACATTCAAAGAACTTGGGAGGGCAGGCTGGAGGAGCACGTGACTGAAGTGCAAGCCGGAGCCAAAGGAGACTGAGACCCAGGGAAAGGCCACACCATGCAAGGCCCAGGAAAGGCTCTTAGTAACATATTTAGATTTATATTTGCAAAGATCAGTTTGGTTGTTGTGTGGATAGTGGTCTCAATGGACCCAGAATGGATGGCAGTCTCCAGGCTGTTACAGTCAAGATGGACAGTGTTGGGGACTTGAGGACTGCATCCTTAAACACAGAGGAGTGAGTTCTTCTTCACGACGATGGTAAAGGGGAGCTTTATGAAAGTAGACTGATAACATAGCACAAGGGAGACTGGCCAGCAACTAGGGTAGAAACTGTGTCTGAGAAAGAGGAATGAATAAGTCATTCCCTGACATTCCCTGACATTGACATTCCCTGAGGACATGTCAAACATTCCCAGTCCCACGTTCCAGAAAGCTCACTCCCTGTGTCTGTCCTTAACGAGGCTGAGGAGCTGTACTGTCAAAGCACGTGACTTTGCCAATTGGCCAGGGCCGGGGTCCACTGAAGCAGGCAGACTTCAGGGTGGGTGGACACAAGATCGAAAAGGTGAAGACTCAGGCAGGCCCTCGGGTATTTCTAGTGCTGAGTGATAAGTACTTGTCAAACTGGGCGTGGGGCTGCTGACGGGGCATGGTTTGGGGAGGAGGTGCCAGTGGAGGTCATTTCTGTCCTGAGCCTTGAAGTAGAGTGGGGACGTCTCCAGAGTTTTGTAAACTGAAGCCCATAGGTTTGTCCTCTGGGGTGACTACATTATCCAAACACCTTGGAAATAGTTTGTGAAAGGGTCTAAACAACAGACACAAAGCAGGCAGCTGTTGCCTTTATAGATGGTAACCCCCACCAGCTGCAGTTTGTGAAGGTCTCCTGCACCAACGCCCGACCAACTGCCCGCAAGGTAGAAAAGCAGCCTGCCACACCGAGAGAGGCAGACAGGGCCTCCTGCCCCAGCATCTTCAGGCACTGGTGTTCTTACTTCTAGATACACATTCAAAGGTTTGGGAACTCAACGAGGACCGCTTGTGTGGGTAATTTATATATCTAGTGTTTAGTCCGATCTCATTTTTCCTTACATAGTAAACTATGGCAGGGCTTGTTAGCCTTGACTTGAAGCAAGGTCCCAGAGGATGAGTTTGTTTGCCCACATGACTGCTTATGGGAGCAGAGGCAGTGGAACGGGGTGGGGGGGGGGAAGGTGCAGGCGACAGTGTGGGCTTCCGGGAGGAAGACAGGCAGGAAATGGAGACCAGGATTAGAGGCTGAGGAGCAGAAGGGACAGGGGTGTCTGAAAATAAACTAGCACACCTTTTTCCAAGGGCTTGCCCAGGCTACCTGGAATCAGAGGTGTGAATAGTTTGTTTCTTGGCTCCGTAGGCAAATTTAGGTTTTTCGGGTCCCCCTAGTTTGTATAATTTTGGAGTCCCTCTTTGATTATTTTTTATTTTTATTTTTATTTTTATTTCTTATTATTGTTCAGTTACAATTGTCCCACCTTCTCCCCCCTTTACTCTCCCCTGCCCCATCCCCTGGCCCTGACTCCTCTCCCGCAGTCAATCCCCACCCCATTGTCCCCACTCACGAGTCCTCTATTCATGTTCCTTCTCCTTGGAGAGAAAGAATAAAAACTGTGAAAAGATTTGATATGGAAGTGAATATTATTTTATGAGATGGACAATCACAACAAATTATAAAATTTGAAAACACAATAGGTATTATGCTAAAAACTCCAAAAATGATATAGACTTTAATGAACCTCGTGACACACCTCTAAAATACTTCATTCCTACGTTTTGTCTTCTGCATACTCTTTGATCACCTCTTCTTATGACAGTGCATTTGCTAGGTTGTTTTTTTTATTGAGAGAAAAGATAATATTTCCTCCAGCATGAATGTTCAAAACATGTTTTTTATTCTTGTTTAATAGCATTCTTTCAGCTTTATGACTTGTTAATGATATTATTATACACAGTTGACCCTTGAACAACATAGGTGTTAGGGGAACAGACAAAACCCCCAACACAGTTGAAAAATCTGTGTATAAATTTTGATTTCCTCCAAACTTAGTTGTCGCTTGGTGTCTGCAGAGGATTGGTTCCAGGACACCCACCTCCCGCCCATTCTGTGAATACCCAAATGCAGCGATGCTCAAGTCCCCTGTATAAATGTCCTAGATCAGTGCACACCATCTGCATCCATGGACTCCCAACCACACTGGTTGAAAACTGGGCAGGTATTCATTGGAAAAAATTTGCATTTAATGAACTTGCACAGTTCAGACCTATGTTGTTTAACAGTCGGCGGTAAATAATGAGGATTTTGTCAAATTTGGAAAACTCTCTATTGCGTCCCTATCACATAAGGAGTGTGAGTTTCAGCTTCACAGTCCTACCAGGGTCTGAGCAATTTTCAAGTCCAGAGATATGAGGTCAAAAGACTGGGTGTGTTTGGCAAATGTGCTGTCTGAATGGGCCAGAGCTGTTTGGTAGGATTTGTAACTACAAAGAAATTGCAGACCATCTGACTGAATGCTAATGGACTGATCTGAGGCAGGTTTTAAAAATACACAGTTTTATCTACTCATTGCAGAGTTAACAGGTTCTGATGACTTGGGCCCTTTCTTTTTTGCTGGGTGTGTGTTACCGGGCCAAATAACCTAGCTGCATTGGAAACTGGTTTCAAATTACTTGCAGATGGCTGGAGGCAGATGAAAGCCGCCATCTAGGTGTTCCTCGTTCTCTTCTCTGGTCCCCAGACTGCAGGGCCATGTGCTGACACTTGGATGCTTGTTTTACAATATCATTTGACAAGTGGGATTTATGTGTCAAAATTTCAGCTAAAGCCAAGAAAATGTCAGAGTAAGCAAAGAGAGGCAGCATGAGAAAGGGGGGAGGGGGGTGCTTTTGGAACCCTGAGTGGGCGAGCTTGCCGGGGGTGCCAACTCCTCGCTGCACCAAGCACACAAGGAAATTAACCTGGCTGCCAAGAGCCGGAGATTTCTTTGGTGTGTTTTTGTTCAGTGCTCTGACTGCCTTTATCTTGAGGGAAACAATGTAATAAAAACGAGACCTTTTCCCTGAATGCATTAATAAAGATAACTTACTGGATCAGGTCCAAAACCACTGGAGCCACATTTAATTTGCTATGCTTATTGTTTGGGGATCTGGTACACAGAGGGGCTCAAGGCCACGGCAACATCAGTGGGAACCCTGACAGGACGCACAAAAGGAGATGCCTGTTCTTTCTTGGAATCTTCAAAATGCCCTAGGTACTAAATATTCATAACTCCTTCTAAACTTGGTGAACTTTCCCAAAGGTTTTCCATCTTGTGACTATTTTAAAAAGGTAAAACACATACACACACAAAAAAATTCTTAAATTCTACCAGAAACCATTAGGATTTCCTATTAAATTTATCATAAGGTAACTTTCCCTATTCTTTTCTTTGGTGCAGGGGAAGGAGAGAAGCAAGCACTGTGCAATGCTCACCATATTAAGAGCATGTGTGCATTACTTCATAAACTATCAGATGACATGCATCTTTATTTAGACTCAGGAAAGAAAAATAATGAGTTATTATGCAAAGTTATTTCTGACACAGGGCAAAATAACTTTGCAAAAAGGCACCATTCATGGGGGTCAGCCCAGACTGGCTCAGGGACCATTATCCATTAGTTCCAAACAGATTTGGGAAAGAAGTACTTCTGTGGACACCATGTCATGTGCCAAGTCTGAGAAGTAGGTCATGAACAAGTCACAGTAAATATAATGGCAAATGCTCTATTCTCCATTCCATCCTTCTCTGTGGATTCAGTTGATCCAAGTTCAAGATCAACTGCCTAGGGAAGCCTTAAAAAGTCTGAGTGTTTGTCTTCCTCAGATTTATGAAAGACAGAACATCGTAATGCCCTCAGATGAACACATGTATAAGGAGGAACAAATACTGAGATTTATTTGGGGGGTTTCATAACTTTGTATTTTCTCTAAACCTTCCTATGTGAAATAGAGAGAATGTTTTCTGCCAGGACCCTGGGCTGATGGCTAAGTAATTTCTCCCAGTGGAAATGGGGTTCACGAAGGAAGCTTCATGTGTGCAGTTGCTTCTTAGTTAAAATAAATTCTGGGAAATATACCTGGAACTCATAGGTATCAGAAGTGCCTTGTAAAGTGACCCCAAAGCTGACTTGTTGATTTAGAAATTTTGGAAATAAAAAGATTGGGAGTTTGGAAAACTTTCACTTCATATGATGTCAGTAGGTTAACTATGTGCTGTTAACGGCTGAGAATCAGCATTTCATTACTAGTGGAATAGTTTGAATTGCCCCCTAGGAGATTGTGTAGGAACACACTGCACAAACCTAAAATGTACTAACATTGATTTGTCCCTGAGCTCTATAAAGATGATCCATTACTAAATAAAGACATTAAATTTACTGGCTTATACAGACTTAAATTCATGTGTGTGTGTCTGTGTGTGGGTGTGCGTGTGTAAAACTTAGAGAAGAATAGGCCAAGATATTCGATTAAAATTAAAAAGAGGGAAAGAGGAAAACTTAGCTTCTCCCTGTGAAGTGGTTATTTTTAATGTCTCAATGCAGTAAGCAGGGAAAGAGGATGTGGGTGGAATAGACACAGCCGAGGCATTTGTATCTAAGCTCCATGTGTTTTGGAGAAGATTAAAGAAGGTGAAGTAGATGACTATTTATTTGGACATGGGAAGGTGAAAGTTGAAGGAGTTTGTGTCAATGGGTCCTTTTTTTTTTGGCTTCCTAGAAGACAAGGTCATCTCTGAGAGTTGTGCAAGAGTAAAGGAGCTAATTTGAGAACTCTCATATCGCTGATATATGGGGAAATAAGAAAGGCCAAGAGTAAAAACATCGATGAGCTGGAATGAGGGCCCAAGCAAAGGTGGAAATGACAAATAGATATCCACCAGTGGCTAATTGTGACAACTTTGTTATTTTCTTCCACCGAACTCAGCAGGTCAGGGAAGAGACAATGGCTGTGATGGGATTAATGAGTTATGTTATGAATTGTCGGACCCAATACTGAGAAGGTCGTCGGGGTGAGGGACCTAAGGATGTTGCCAAGGATGTGTTGCAGTCACTGACTACAGGGTCCAAAGCAGACGAGAAAATGAAAGCCACGTCACGTCTGGGAGGCTAAGGAGGCATGGTGTGCCTGGAAGTTTCACAGAACAGACATAACTGGTGTGAGAAGAGGAAGCGCTGGAGATAAAAATTTGAGAGTGAAATTCTACTGACATGACAGTTTCTGGTAGTGGCGATATCTGGACTGAGGGCCCGGGAGTGTGGACCCATATGTAGGAATGAAGGGTAAGGTCAAGGAACCACAAGGCTGCGAAGACGGGTGAGTCAGCACATGTATCATCTCATCGAGGATGGTGCTAAGACACTGGCTGAAGGAAAAAATTTCTATGCAACAAAAGATTTTATTGTCCTCTTTGATGTTCTGTGAAAGTGTTGCTAAATTGTTGGTTGACTGTGCTTTGAAAGAATCCTAAGAGTCAAAAAGTCCCATCAGAGAGACCATCAGCTGTGTCCTGGAAGCATCCTGAGGCAGCGTGGACTTGGAACTGGAAACGTGGAGTCCCGGTGTGGTTCTGTCGTTGACTTACTCATGTAACAGACTAAATAACAACCTCTAGGGGCCCCTTATCTGTGAAATGAGAGGTTTGGCTTATGTGGCTTCCCAGCAATTTTCTGGCTCTAAATCACATTCAGTTTCAGCAGAATATTTGTTTCTAACCTTTCCCATGTTGCTGTTGCGTTAGCCTAATTGCTACCTCTTCTCTACTGATTCCATTCTGCCCCACCTCACCCTCCTATGACTCCTTCTTTCCACTCAGAGATAACAGTCTCAGCTAGCTCAGGATAATTTCCCCAGCTGCCAAAACTATTTCCAAAATGCAGACTTGTGGCTGCTGATTCCCACACTGCTTGAGAAGCACTGTCTCCGACTGGTTTCACATATGTTAACATTATAGCCAGAGACCAAATCACTGGTGAGAAGCTGAGATAATCAGGGAAAATGACCCCTTGAGATGTTATTGTATGACTCAGAGAGGTAGAAAAGATAAAGCTTTCAAATTACCAACATCATCATTATTAAAGAGTGCGAACAGTTAGATGTGCATGCCCTCTGCCCTTTGGAACCTTAAAATTGAAAACACCCCAGCTTAATGCTAAACATGTAAATATACAAAATACCATGTAAACATTGTCTTGTTGATTGAATGAATAACCAAATGATTTAGAAGCCAACAGATATTACCCAAGGGCCACCAGTGAGACCTCAGGTCTTGTTAGCAACATGCAGGATGGGGTAAAAGTAGGTTTCCAGAGTTTCTTCTTGTATTATTATTTATTACTTTTGCCACACCCTCTATATTTGGAGTTTATGTGTAAGGCCAGCACCATGAGAATGAATGAGATGATAAGCAGAAAGTACGGGATGCAATGAAAGGCATTCTCAGCAAGGGGGCTGAAGGATCATGCCCCGCCCTGCCCCCCCCCCCCCCATTTACAGGGTTGGATAACAAGAGGAAGGAAAAAGGACATGGAGTTGATGAGAGAGAGGACTAGTTCAGAAATGTTCCATGGTATCAAAGAATAGTTCTGAGGGGAAAGATGCGGTCCACAGAGGGAATGGTACAGGTGAGTCGAAGAAGATGAGGACTGAACTAGGCTATTGGGTTTGTCCATTAGGAGATCATTAGACAACTTTCTCACGGGAGTTTCAATGAAATGATGGGGCAGGATCCAGGTGGCATGAGGTTACACAGTGAATGATCGGAGTGGAAGTGATGTTTCTAAGGCCAGGCTACTCTTTCAGAAAGACGGACCTTGTTCAGATTTTCTCAGTAATGTTTTGTAGTTTTCAGTTACATTTGTGACTAATAAATTATATCCTTTTACATTTAATTTCTCTTTATTGTGGAAATATAGAAGTAGATTTAAATTTTATATATTAATCTTACATTTAGCAACCTTGTAAAATGCTTTACTTACATTTTAAATTTTTTGCCATCATTGTTTATTCCCTCTTTTATCCTCTTCTACCTCCACCTGCCCCCTTTGGGGAGGGTTCTATGCCTGCAACCTTGTCATCTTCCTATGGCAGTTTTCTTTCCTTCCATTTCTTAAAACTATATTTCTTGCCTTATTGAAATGGATAAGACCTCAAATGTAGTACTGAAAAGAAAAGCTTATAGTGGGCTTTTGCCCTTCTAATGCCCTAGAGATAACTATTAGTATGTAATAATTAAATATGATTTTTTGGTAAGTATTCTTTATTACAGAAAGAAAATTTTGTAATTATCCTTTCTATCCTGGTTTGCTAAAAGTTTTTTTTTTTAATCATGAATCAGTATGACATTATATTAAATGTTTCTCTGCATTTATTGAGGTGATTATATAATTTCTTCCTTCATTGGCTAACCAGTAAATACATTGTCATTATCTATGTATATGTGTGGGGATATATACCTGGATTTAATTTGCTAATATTTTCAATTGATTTGAAAAATTCATGTTAAGAGATTGGCGTGTCTGTTTGCTCTAGAGTGTGGATTTCTGGAATGTTTGTTAATGTTCCTTGTCTTTGGAAATATGGTCCAGACTTCTTTGTCTTGTCGGTCCTCTGAGACTGCTGAAAACACCACTCTGCATTTCAGAAGTTTTTCTTAGTTCCATAGCATTTTGCCCTGAGCAGATTAACATTTGGCAATTCCTCTGAGGGTATAGCATGAACATTGGGCTTATTGCTTTGTGTTTCTTTTGTCTAAGACTCTGGCCCTTCCAGTCCTAGAGGCCTTGCACCCAACTAAATTCTTTGTCTCCCAAGCCCACAGAATTGACTAAAGCTCTATTCCTGGGCTCCTTCACTGTGATGCTTCACTTGCATTCCAGCCTCTTGTCCGGGGCCAGAATCAGCAAATGCCTCAATATGAGATTTGTTTCAAACGATGTCAGCTCACCTTTCTTTTTTCTCTCTCTGAGATCTTGGCCCATCAATCTGGGTTACTCTAGTAGTTTTTCTGATGACCCTCAAGAGAGTTTTTGTTTGTATTTTTTTCCAGCTTTTCTCATGGCCTCACCAAAAGCATGGTCTGCCGAAGGTGACTCCATTTCAGCCCAACAAGATTTTGGTAAATGTCATTATTCAATTTTTATTAAAAAGTTCTATAAGTTTGGAAATTTTGCATTATTCCTTGAGCTGGTTTATTTGCATATTTTCACTTTACTTTCTCCACAGGTTTATCCTGTGTAATATAGGATACCTATGTAATATAATTTTAGACCCAACTGTCTATTGATCATCATATAATATTTTTCTTAAACAAAATGGGCATATAATTTTTTATAAATTTAATTCCCTGTGACCAATGGTTTCTAATAGTTCTCTAAGTCTCTAATTCAATGGTTCTCACTTTTGTCTGCATTTTGAATTACCTAGGGAGCTTTAAACATTGATCACATATAGGTCCTGCCCCTAGAGATTCTTATTTAATTGGTCTTGAGTGCAACTTTGGTATTAAGTTATTTTTAAATGTCTCCTAGTAGCTATAATGTGCAGCCACTGTTGGCAACCACCGCTCTAAAGGGTAAAAAAAAACATGTTTCTGGTTTGAGTAACCATTGCAAATTTAGTAATCCACAGTTGATCACAATGAACAAAATACATTATAAATTTTAATGAAAGAGACTTCACAGAAATCAATGTTTCAAACTGTACCTTTGCTAGTCTCTCCAAAGGTTTTCACATTTCATTATAATACATAGAATGGCTGAGGTATATCTTTATTTTTAGATGGGTAAGACATGCCTTTAAAAAAAAAGGTTAATAGGGCATTTATGAAAGGGGAAGCGGGAATGAAATTGCCTCAACCAAAGGCACATTCTCAGGCAGATCAATATTAGGAAAAAATAATACAACTCAAGGATCTAGAATTTGCCATGTACCATAGGAAGTCCTCATGTGTCCCCCAAATTAGGTAAGGGTGTGCCACTTTGAAAACCACTATTCTGTAGTGTGCTAGATAATGTTCCCTTTCCCCTCCAAATTCATTCCTCACCCTTCTCCACCCTGCTCTCTGCCTCTGGAGGCTGCTCTAAATGGACTCTACTATCAGTCTTTCTTGCCCTCTGGCTTCTGCTTCTGCTTATTCAGGGAGTTGGAGAGGAGAGTGAGGTCAGGGTGTTTATTTTCCAGGCTCCTTTTCAGCAGGGTTTTCTAGGGAAGGCAGACTCCCCTGATTCAAGATCACAGTTCCTCTTAGGTGGCCATCTCTCCCTGACTTTCAAGGTCTTTGTGGTTACTCTCTGGTCCTGTTGGCCTTAGAACAGGAAACAACCCCAAGGTATTTCACTTTTCTTTGTGATTTCCCTATGTCATTTGAAAACTGTCTCTCAGGCCCTCCTTAAATTATCTTAACTTGAATGGGTTTGCTGATATGTACAGGAACAGAGGAACTCTGTATGATAGTGGCTTCCACAGTGATTGACCGGGATGTTACCGAAGAGTTCTTATAGTTCCTCGCCTTCTCTAATTAGAGAGCACAACAGCTATTTCTGAAGCAAACCTCAACGAAAAAACCTGGTATTATGGCTCTGTCAGTATACAGACCCAGAGAATGAATGCTTCAGCTGACATAATCAAAACTAATACAATGAGAACATGGATATTCTGTTCTGGATCATTTCCTGCCCACATCTTTATGCTTGGCAAAGGAGGGAAAATTTGACAGATAAGCACCAAAGGAGGAATGTCAAGCATACACAATACGTACACTCTTCCATCATTTTCCCCTACTTACCCCTTATTTACATACAATTATATCTTTTGTTGTTCACAATTGGTTCTTGGATGTCAGTCTCTTCTTCTTAGCTAGATTGTAAGTTTCATGGGGACATAAACCACAAACTTCTATTTCTTTGCAGTTGCTATATCCTGAATATTGTCTACTCAGCTCTCCTCCAGTGCACCCATATTTTGTATTTTCAATCAGATGCCAAGCTCATCTGTTGAGTTCTCAAGTTTAATGAGTGCATTTTTTTCATTCATTTATTCAACAATAATATTTCCTGAGATTCCATGCTAGACACTGTATAAAAATGAACAGAGGACCCTACTTTTAATTAAAGAAGAGTGTAATAATGATTGATTTAGAACGACTGATTGCTTTTTAAAAAATCATATACCTTTATACGTCTTTCACAAAACTCTATCTACTCTGTGGCTATCCAAGGTCTTGGTTGAAAATGATATAAACCAACTCTGGGTAACTTAAGCAGAAAAGGAATTTATTGGAACAATACTTTATAAATTACAGACTCAACCAGAGATCTGTAAAACCAGGTTTAAAAAATGGGCAGAGACCTGAGGAGGGTAATAGGACCAGGTGAGAATTTAGGCAGAACACAGGTGGGTAGCGTGGTGCTGTCACAACACTGGTGATGGACACCTGACTTCATCATTGAACTCTTGACCCTGATAGCTCTCTAGAGACTGGAGGCCAGAGGCTAGCACTTCCCCTGCCTCTGGCAGGTATTGTCAACTCTCTCTGTCCTTTGTCAACTCTCTCACCCTCGGACCCCATGGTGATCATCTGTGGAGCTGAGTTTAGATCTCTGCCAATTGCTAAAGGCCTGGAAGAGGACGGGCATTCAGGGCTTCTGAGAGAGGCACACCACTTCCAACTGAGACTGATATAGTGGAAGATTTCCCAAACATAGGAAAGAGGCCCACATGCTCATAGGCCAAAAAAATGCTTGTAACTGTCCACTCTATTCATAATGAATTTTGCAGCCAACGCACTGATGATGGTATTATGCATTGGGTAAGCTACTTATTCCAGACACTCGTGAAGCCAATGTTTTCAGGGTAAATCCTAATGACTTTCCCAGGAATTGAGCTATTCAGGGCAGAATTTGTCATTGTTACTTCACTTAAGTATTTGTAAGCATGAAACAGATCGGAGCTAATTCATTCATGCATTTCCAGAAATATTTATTGACCGCACGTTAAGTGGAAGGCAGTGAAACACAGTTGCCCTGCCTCTCACCATCCCTGCATCAGCTTCTATTCTTGCCTAGTCTGGGGCGGGGCGGGGCGGGGGGGGGTGGGGCTTGAATTTACAAGGATCTCACTTTATTAAAATTTCTCTCTCTCTCCCCCTCACCTACCCCTCCCTCTCCTTCTCCTTCTCCTTCTCCCTCTTTCCTTAGTGAAGACAACCTAAGAAAAGAAGGCTAGGTGAATGGTGAAATGCAGAAAGTGACCCAGTGTCAGAAAATTTACTATTAAATTTTGGGGTGAAAAGCAATAAATAAACCCAAGAGAGCATCCTGGTAATGAAGATAACAACATAAAGGCAGAGGGGATACAGCTACTAAGCAAAAAATGTGAAAGTCCACTTTAATTTTCCTTGTCCCTGCATCGAACATCTACTCAATGCCAAATCCAAGACAGTTTGGAGCATGACCACTGCAGCTGCCGACCATGAAGAAGCTACTCTGTACCAGGCACTGTACTAGGCACTTCAGATGCGTTGCTTCTCTTGGTCTTTACCACATCCCTGTGATGTACCTAGGTATTATTATCCCACTTTGTAAGCTAGCTCACTGGCTCCCAGAGAGGATAAGTAGCTTACTTAGTCACACAGCCAGTAAATAACAGTTTAATGACAGTAAATAACAGTAAATGAAAGTTTAATGGGCATACCAGTCTGGGATGTTTCTTGGTCTTCAAGAAGACATCTCTGTAAGGGGCCTTGGAGTCCAGTTTGTAGGAGATGGTGGTTGGGACATTTCATTTTATTTTTGAGTTCGGTGTGTATGAGCTTGCTCCTTGGAATCCTATAGATGATATTATTTTTGGCCATTCAATGGAGGTTAAGCATGTGAAAATTAAGTGTTTTATTGTGGCGAGTTCTGACTGCTACGTTACACATCCTTATGCAACTCCCCGAGCTTGTGTAGACATAGCCTGGAAATTTTGGTGGCTGCCTGGTGCTGGCTACACAGCGGACAAGGTAAGCTGCAAGCAAGCAGGCCCCGGTTCTTTCTTTTAAGACTGCTTTTGCAATGGACTCACAAGCTGCAGTCTTTTATCATAGAAAGATTACTGTTTTATTTGCACGGATGTTCTAAAACTGAAAGAAAGACTGAGTCTGGGACTTGATTTTATAGAACACTGCATGTGCCAAAGCCATTCCGAACCTTACCTCATTGCAACATGCCTTTGTGGCTGATTTATTTTTCATTTCTTTCCCTTATTTGAGGTCATTATAACACATTTTATAGGTGAGTGTCAAACAGCAAGACTTCACCAGTGTGGGGACTGTTGCTGGAAGTCATGCCAGAACGCACAACTGTAATCCACTAAGTGCACGAAACTGCCACATTACGGCTGGGATTTTACGTATGTGGCAGTCATGAAAACTCCCAACCTCAAATCTTTCCTGCAGCCCGCAGAGAAAAGGGAACCGTGCTCTATACTGTGAGCAGACGGCCCGCACACCGTTAACGACTCCGTTTGTGGGGTAGGAGACCCCCGCTAGTTCCCATTTCAATAAACCATAAACTTTTACATGCACACTAAACACCAGAAGGCTTGCAATCATTTCACTATTATCTAAATCCATTGACTATGCATTTATGCCGTCAGAGACCAAAGTGCAAGACATAACGCTGCTCCTTTAAAAGCCTTATATGTTGATCCAATCAATGCCTCCTACGTCCCCAGGAGTGCAGCAGCATGGAAAATAAAGTTTTCTAGTCCCATTTGGGCTCACTGGATATTCCATTTTACAACTACAGTTTTCACTTGCATACGGTCCTCACATCTTTTTTGCCAAGCAGAGCCAGCAGGGGCAACACTGTAAAACAGTGATTTTCAACTTTGGCTGCACGTTAGAATCATCTGGAAAGTTTTTAAGAATCTTGATGCTTAGGCTGCACCCAGACCAGTTACATCAGACTCTTGGGAGTGGGACACAGGCATTCATCTCTGCTAGCTCTTCCCAGGTGGGTGTACCGCCAGGCTGTGGGCATGCTGTCCTGTATGCCCTGGGTCCTTCTGTGCCTCGTCTCTTTGCTTTTTCGTCACTCCCCCCGCCCCACTCCAACCAAGTTCTCTGAACTTCAAAATGATTTTTTTTTTCTCAGCATAAACTATTTCACAATAACAGGCAAGTTTATGTTTCCCATAAAGGGAAATGGCCGCTGACATCCAGCACCATGGCAGTCCACTATCGGAGAGGTTGTGGGATGAACTGTGCGCTTTCCACTTCATGAAAGAAATAGCTTGTTCCAACTCTGTCAAGAAGACTCCATTGCTATGGATATCCAGGGGCTAGGAACAAGGGCCGCATTTGCTTATGTGCGGGCCTTCGGCTCTTTGCCCAAGTCACCTGGGCCCCAGCCCCAGACCACCTGAAGGTCTAGGACAGGGCCTGGTAATCTGCATTCACACAAAGTCCTCAGTGATTGGCATATTTTGGAAACGACTGAAGCAACATGTTAACGCCCTGACAGTGGTGCCACCACTGTATATCAGCTTATCCAAAAGATTAGAACACTGAACTTGAAGAAATGTCAAGCTAATGCAACTAGTAGGTAGGCACGAACTTCCATAAAGAGTTAAAATACAATAGAAATATCTAATTGTTCCTGAGGCTCTGAGGCCTCATGGACATTAAATATATTTGACTGTGTCTCTTTCAATGGGTAAATAAAAGACCCTCGGAGGGGATTCGCATCATCAAGTTCCCAGTGCTAAAATGTCATGCTCGTACGTCACACAGTCTGTGTCTTTGATACAGCCTTGGAGACTTTCGATCTGTGTGACCTTGGACAAATTATTCAAATTCCTCTGATTATCATCCTGAGGCCTCATGGACTAAGTGAAAATTTAATGATAGGGTGACTGTGAAAAGCACTTCGTAATCTGTGATGCATTACACAAGTGCTGGCTAGCATTAGGGTTCCTGCCCGTTAGGTCAACGTCTTCACGCTGCTCAAAGCTCACAAAAGCCTTCGGCTTGCCAGGTACATCAGTCAGTTTCCTGGCTGGGCTGCTCTGTAGAGCAGACTTTTTGGACACTTTTGGACAATCCATATGGAGTCGACGTCAACCATGACAGTTATGTCAAGTGGCACGATGCCCAGAACTGAGGTAATGAGGTGTAATGGGAACGCCCTTGGGATGGGCCTGGAACGCCCAAAACCCCAAGTCTGGATACTTGGATAAGGACTGCATCTGGACACCGATGTGAGTGGGACTGCTGCCCACTGCTGACTAAAAGAACTCAGAGCTTCGACCATGTGATGCTCAAGCTTGGCCGTGCCACAGGTCATGCTGGGAGCCCTGCTGGGCTTCCACTGCACCAGATGTGTGCTGCCGCTGCAGCCCCCTGGCTTGAGACCCATGCCCACCTGTCATCTGCAGACACCTCCAGTGACCAGCATTTCATGCCAGATGATCACTCTGCTCTATCGCATAAGCTCACCCTCTCTGTGTGTAACCTGCGTGTGACACTTTTGCCTTAATGGGGAGGTCTCCCCTAATAAACGTGGTGTTGTGGAAAAACACAAATGTGTGTGAGTGACTCCTTTCGAGGATGCTCCCTTGCTCATGACAGCTGAGACTCCAGCCCAAGAGTCCCAACTGGACTCAGTCCTCTTTCCATTTGACCCCAGCATCTAAATTGAGATTCTCTATGCTAATTTGTATCATGCTGAGCAACTAAGTCAAAGCAACCACTGGAATTCCATATGACACAGGAACAAATAAATTTTAAGAATTTAAAATCCTTCCCTTCTCCTGCCTTCTAAAGAGAAAGGACACTTTGTCAGGTTAGGTACCTGAAGGTTGTTATGCTAAAGAGAGAGGTGATCAGTGGAAAGAACTAGAAAAGCTGAGAAGGCCCAGTTGTGCTACCAGGGAGAAGATGAAGCCAACAGCAGAAGCCAAGATCTGAGGAGCAAAGGTGCAGGGGCCAGGAGGGTGGAAAGAGGAGAGTAAGAGGGGAAGAGGGAGGCACGGAGCCAGGGACTGCCTCAAGGAGTGGAATTTCTGGATTAAAAGAAATATTCAAAGAAGATGATCAGGCAATTTTGCTTTTTAAATGTGTGCAATGTTATCTGTTTCTCCCCTCTCTAAGACAGCATCAGGAAAGATCTACATTGCTTTTAAATGGTTTTAGAGTCCATTTTAGGTTTGCTTGCATGTTTGCTTTTCAAAATGTGTTGTATTGAGTCTGGCACAAAGAGTAGAAAAATTGAAGATGGCCACACCTGTTTGGGTAAATATTTCATCACCCCCTTCTTCTCTGAGGCTTAAAAAAATTTTACAAAACTAAGTAAACCACCATCAAATAACACACTAAACAATCCAGAAAACAGCAGGGTTTGTTAAATGGGTCAGGTCTTCCTGTAAGTCAGGTGTCTCCTCATCAGGCTAGGAGTAACAGAGTGAAAGGCTTCCTTTCTCTGAAGGCCTCCAGGTTAGTAGCCCCTGCTACAGAAATGCTGATTAACTAGAGGAATTCTACTTGAGGCTTGAGCAGCCCCTTTGTCAGAAAGAGGCTGGGAAATAAGCACAAGGTAATGACTCCCTAACTAACGCAGATCAGTGGGGGTCCATAAGGAACAGAGGGATTTAGAAATTTCCAGATTTCCTGGAATCCCTTTTGGGTGCCTGGTTGTCTACAGTCCCCACCCATAGATTCACCACATTCAGCCTCCCTTCCCTTGATATATAAGACACCTGAATTTTGATCTCTTAAAATGGATTTGATAATTAGTTTCCCCATCTTCTCAAGCTAGGCCTTCTTTGTCAATAAACCTTTCCTTGCTCCTTTCTTTTGAAGCACTGGGTACATGAACATTGTACCTGTAACATAGGGCCCATTCCCGGGTTGAACACCCAGAGCAAACAGTGTCTTGCAGTTCCTTTGTTATAGTAGTTAGTTATTAACAAAGGAAAGGAGCTAATGGAATCAGGCATTTAAGCTTGATTAGGTAAGAAATGGCAGCTTTGCAGCTGCCCCTGGGGGTTGGGGGAGAAATGAGGAGGGAGAAATTTCTTTCCTGGGTGCATGCACAGTAGAAGCTAAACCAGCAACCATAAAGGGATTGGATAGAGGGAGGGTCCAGCACAGCCCTGCAAAGATCCAAGCGAGAGATTGGGTAGTCTGAAAGAAAGCCTACTCTTTCCCAAGCCCAAGGAAATATAACCAAAGCTTAACAAAGGCCAGAGGCTTTCGTGCTCACTCGCTCTCTCCAGCAGCCAAAGGGGCTGAAGCACAGAGCACTGACTGTGGCGTGGGCACCATGAGACTTGGTGGCAATCATGCAAATAGGGAAACGAGACACAGAAGTTATGCATTTCTGGGTCCTGGCCCTCCTGGGCCTGATGGGTGTGGGTGTGGGCCTGTGGTCCTGGAGGCTGGACTTCTGCAGCAAGTCAAGAGTTGAGCCACCTGATCGTGAAGAGAAATCATCTAAGCCTTTCCTTTGTTTTTGCTCTATTAAATCTTGCCATGGCTGCTTAAATTGTCCTACGTGTGTGTCCCCAAAATTCATTTCCTGCAATACCATGGAAGAACCTATTTCCAGACCAGTTTTCCTCTGATAACACCTCTGCCAGTTAAATCTGAACTTCCAGCCGGATGGAGGTGTTCTGAGCCCTTCAATGCTCATTCAGTGGCCCAGCTTTTTTACTGCTGGTTCCTTCCCACTGCCTTTCCGACTCATTTACAGTCTATATCCTCAGCTGTCTTGCAGCATACTCCATTTTTTAAATCTACTATCACTTTTATTGGCACCTAATCTCCTCAGTTCCTAAACCTTCACCTAGCCTCTGATTTATAAGATTTATAATTTGTACGAGTTTTTCAAACTTGATTACTATTGTGAGCATGGAGCATCCCCAAAAGCAGTTACTCACACATGTTTGTGTTTTTCCATAATGCCACGTTTATTAGGGTAGACCTTCCTAATAAGCCAACAGAGTCAGAGTAGAGATGGGGGAGCTTATGCAATAGAAACAAGCAGAGTAAGCCTCCGAGGTCAAGCCCCAGTCACTGACATTGTCTGCAGGTGGAGAGACAGGCATTGCTCTCAAGCCAGGTAGCTGCAGTGGCAGCATGCGTCTTGTGGAGTGGAAGTCTGGCAGGGCTCTAAGTATGACCCATGATACAGCCAAGCTCAAGCACTGAGTTCTTTTAAGTCACACTCATATCAGTGTCCAGATGGAGTCCTTATCCAAGTGTCTAAACTTGTAGACTTTTGGATGCCTGTCCCCTCCCAACAGCATTTCTCTTACACCCCATTACCTCAGTCTTGACATAGCACTTGACATTACCTGTCATGGCTGACAGTGACTCCATATTGGATTGTCAAAGGGGTCCATAAAGTCTGCTCTGCTTTTGCTCTATATAATTCCTAACTCTCATCCCAAGGACTGGCATCTGGCTTTTCTCATTGTCTGTGGTTCCCATCTGTCTCTTGGATTCCCTTGCTCTCAGCCATTTCTGGGGACACCTCTCCCTTTTTAGCCTCTCCCATAAGGCCAAGACCCAGACATTAGCTAGCAGTCTCTGTTAAGCTCACTCCTTCCTCCAAAAGCACCTTGGAGAAAGTCAAAGTCCCTTTGAAAACAAAGCTACCGTATTCCTTATTCATGCTTTAACAACCCAAGGAACTGGCTTGGATTTTGAATGTAGGCATCTACACACAGGATGGCCATATCATTATCTGCTGTAGAGGAGTCAGTGAACACAAGGGAACCTCTTCTGTGTTCACACACCAGAACGCCTGTGTGTGTGTGCACCCAGGCTGGTGCAGCAATCTATCTAGACCTCTACATTTGGTGTTTATTAATTTTTTTAGTCTTTAATTAGGAAACCACACATGTGTTCTGTGCTATTTCCATTTGTTAATAAATTCTTTTCTTAACCAATTCTAGTCAAGCTTAGCAAAGAAGATTGAGGATACATTTTGTATTTTTAAAGCCCATCTGTTTTCCCATCAATTGAAATGTAAAAAAAAAAGGAGGAAAACCCTACTTATATTACACTATTTTTCCTGGGAGGTCATGTCACTTTCACCTTTATTTCCAAATTGCCTTCTGAGGGCACAGACATAACATGAATTGGCTCCAAAGCTAGTTGGAGCAAAACTATTTATGGTCTGAATAAAATATTTTTATAGACTTAAGTAGCATAAAAATCAACAGTAAACAGCTGTATTTTTGTGAGAAGTAAAAAGTGAGTCCACAAAATTCTATCACTGATGCTCTTTACTACCTTTTAAAATCAGCACATTTTCACCATGAGAGTTGCTAACTTCTTTCCTTGGACACCCTGCCCCACGTTTCAGCTTTGCTCCTTTGCTGGGGAACATAAGAGGGAAAGATGCAAAAGAAAGATAATTGCAAAAACGTGGGACTTTATGCTTCAGTTGCCAGCTTTCCCAGTCCAAGTAAGACATTGGAATCTCGATGTATAATTCTTTGTGAATAAAGCATCGAATCATTTTGAAGAAAATTGCATGGAGAAAAAGTCATTTGTTTAAAGGAGGGGAAAGCTACTTTTCCTCTGTTGTCAAAATGATGATCAACTTTTTGTTTTTAACCAATTTTCCCCCCAGTATGAGATAAAGAGAATTTGAAGTGAATTTATTCAACATCTGTGAGCTTTCTTTTGAGGAGGGGAGCAGGGGGCATTGTTAACATTTCATTTTTGGGTCTCCCATCATTTCTCTGCAGAAACTATTCGGATGATTTAGAAGGCCACAACTATGGACAACTGGTGACTGGCCCCAGAGGCTGGACTTCCCCTGTGGAGAGACAGAATTGAACCACTGGGTCATGGGTGAGGCTGTGTGCCTATGCCCTTCCTTTGTTTTCACACCAATAAACACGCCATGACACCTCAAGTCTTCCTATGTGTGAGTGCCTGGAAATTCTTTTCTCATGACTCTGTGGAACAATCCTATTTCAACCTGCAACACAAAAGCTTTTGCTTATATAAGTTCTATCAGCAATTACTATATTAGTAATAAGTGAGCAAATTTTTAAAATATGTATTAATGCATTTAAAAATAACAGTTATCAATCCATTTCATGTTAACATACTATATGTTTATGAAAATTAACTATATTTTTCAAAACAGAAATGTAGTGAGAAGAGTAATACTGCTTTACATTTTTGTAAATTTCTTCAATTTTGACTTAATAGAATACAGCTAGATTCTCCTATCTACTTCTCCAAACTGAGTCTGTTGTAATTTCACCTATCATGTAATTTACACAATAATGCCTATGAGAGGAGAAAGGGGAGACTATGTGATGACACAGAGAGAGCCATTGTGAAGATAAAGGCAGAGATCCAGGGGATGCTTCTCTATGCCAAGGACTGCCAGAAAAGCACCAGGAGCTAGGTGTAAGATATGGAACAGCTTTTCTCAGAGCCCTGGGAAGGAAGCAATCACCTAGTACCTTCGTGGTGCACATGTAGGCCCCAAAACTATGAAACAATAAATTTCTTTGTTTTAGCTGCCAAGTGCATGGCATTTTGTTACAGCAGTCTAGTAAACTCAGACAGTCTCTTTCAACGAATGTGTCCATTTCATCTATGTGGTTGAATATATTAGATTAAAAACATTGGATTTAAATTGGGGAATTTAAGACTTCCAACCAAGATGGAGGCCAAGATGGAGGCGTAGGTAGATACACTTTGCCTCCTCGCACAACCAAAAGAAGGACAACAACAAATTTAAAAATAAAAAAACCACAACTGCCAGAAAATTGAATTGTATGGAAGTCCAACAATCAAGGTGTTAAAGAAACATCCAGACCAGTAGGAGGGGTGGAGATGGGCAGCCCTAGGCAGAGAGGACACAGAGCAAGGCCACAGCTGGAGGACCAGGGTGGGAGGCAGCTGGCGGACTGGACGAGGCAGTGGTTGGAGGACTGCAGGTCCTACATTCGTGTGCAGATAAACTGGGAGGAACAACTGGGGCGTGAGACAGACCGTACCACCCAGGGTTCCAGCGTGGGGAAAGAAAGCCTCAAACCGTGGGGGTTGAGGCAGCAGTAGGAGAAACTCTCAGCCTCACAGGAAAGCTCATTGGAGAGGGTACACAAACCCACTCACCTGGGAATCAGCACCAGAAAGGCCCAATTTGCTTGTGGGCAGTGGAGGAAGTAGAGGAAAGCCAGCCAAGAGCTGAGCAAGTAGCACTGTTCCCTCTTGAACCCCTCCCCCACATACTGCACCACAATGCAGTGATGTGCATTGCCCTGCCCTGACAAATACCTAAGGTTCCACCTTTCCTACTAACAGGCACACTGAGACCAAAAAAAAAAAAAAAAA
>VMDR010005638.1:0-50272 GCA_007922815.1 Macrotus californicus
TGGGACCGAAGTTGACAACCACTGGATTATGGTGATAGATCTATAGCTCTGTCTTACTGTATATTCTCTCTGCTTTCTTGTTGTCTGAGTGGTTGCTTTGTTACTTGAGGGAGGGAGTTCATGGACATTGAAACAAGAGTGAAAGTGAGGACAAGTAACCACAAACCACTAGAGTAAATCTTTAGGGCAAGAATGTTGGGCCCTGACTGGTGTGGCCCAGTCGGTTGGACATCTTTCTGCGAAAAGAAGGGTCGCCGGTTCAATTCCCAGTCAGGTCACAGGCGTGGGTTGCGGGCCCCGTCCCCAG
This sequence comes from Macrotus californicus, assembly GCA_007922815.1. Lineage (NCBI taxonomy): Eukaryota > Metazoa > Chordata > Mammalia > Chiroptera > Phyllostomidae > Macrotus > Macrotus californicus. The sequence continues at coordinate 308 of VMDR010005638.1, forward strand.
TTGGAGTGTGTGCAAGAGGCAGTCGATCGGTGTTTCTCTCCCTCTCTTTCTCTCTTCCTTCCCCTCTCTCTAAAAATAAATAAATAAAATCTTCAAAAACAAAAAAATGGTGTTGGAAAGCTACTTGTCTAGAGTCTAAAGCACTATCAGTAGCACATAGATACTCTCGTGTTGTTCCATGGATTTTATACACCTAAGGCTTTCTGTTCTAGCTCTGCTACTCCAGGTAGTAGCTGATAATAAGTGGAAAATGAACCGCGATTATCCCTTTCTAGAAATAAAGGAGTAGAGATCATACCAGTACAGAAGGAATGAAGGGTAGTAAGAAGGAAGAATTTTAAGGTTCTTTGGAAGCCAGGGCTGGCTTGCTGAATTTTCCAGTGAATTTATTGGAACTTGGTGGCAGGCTCTTTTTTAATTATCTGGCAATTTTTTTTTTAACGAGAGAAATGATATTTGAGGTCAGTTTAATCACGTTTTATGTTTAATAGGGTGTTTAGCTCCAGAATGCTGTTGACAGGCCACACTTTCGGGTTTGTATTGAGTAGGGTACCTATTTCTAAATGATGAAGAATGCTTATAAGTGACTGCAAGTTGCGATAAGGAAGGTGATTAAACCATTGTGTTTGATGTAAATCTTGCTCTGTCAAAGGTCCTAACAGCAATAATTTAAAATAAAAGGACTGCCTACATTTTTAATGTTCTGGTCTAAACAGATGACGCCGCTAGCCAAAAAAATTAGGTAATTTTCCCTCCATGGGGCTCTTTTAGAGTGAATGCACTTGCCTTGTCCTAAAGAGTCAGGCAAGTGTAGATGAAATACCGATCTTACACTGCTAACAATTATAGAAAAAGCAATATGTTAAGGATTTTGTAAGGGAGGGGATGATCTTTCTTTTCTAAGGCTATGTAAGTATTAAAGAGCCCTAAAAGTGGATTCATATTAAAGGAAGGTTCTAAGGGAAAGTGGGTAAACCATCAAAAAATAAGGTAACTCTGGTAGGTGAAGGTGAGTGTGGGTGGTTTAAGTTTGACACAGTCCTACGTCTTATTTCCTTGTCCTGTATATTGCACACTTCTAGGTACTCGTAAATATTACTAAAATAAGTAAACCAAAGAATGATAGTGAATTTTGTTCAGGATGAGTGCTATAAACCATACCCACCACGGTCGCTTCCTGTCTCTCTCCAATCTGGCAGGGTTTTTTTTGAAGGGGGAAGGGTTGGACTTTGTGAGTAGACTTCACAAACAAGGCAGCTTGAAAACCTTCTCTAAATGTAGTTGCATCTCTCTGTGGGGAATTCTGAATTGGGGGAAAGCAAATTCAAAGCCTGAATTTCACAACTGGTAACATTCCTTAGCCATATGTGTAACATGCATCTAGGATGCTGACGCCAAAAAATGTTGCAGCTGTTTGTATGTTTTACTGAAAAACTAAAATGAAACTGTTGCCTAGGTTCCTTAATACTGTCTCCTTCAACATTATATTTCCTAAGTTTTTTTGTCTATTTATTTCATATTATTTACCCAAATGAACTACATTCTGTATTCCAAGAGGTTAGTCTTCAAATGAAATTTATTTTGAAGGCATAGAATTACAATGCCCACAATGTTTAATATATATCTGATCATTTATTGAAATGTAAATATTTTGTGGATTTTAGGACAGTCCAGGATTGGGTCTACTTTTTTTTTTTAATCCTCACCCAAAGATATGTTTATTGGTTTTAGAGAGAGGAAAAGGGGGGGGTGGAGAGCAAGAGAGAGAGGAACATCTGTGTGAGAGAGAAATTGATTGGTTGCCTCCTGTATGTATCCTGACTGGGGATTGAACCTGCAGCCTTTTGGTGTGTGAGACGATGCTCCAGCCAACTGAGCCACCTGGCCAGAGCTAGGTCTACAATTTTTACCTTTTCAAAGAGTATTATGGGCTTTTCAGTCACTTTCATAGTAGAATCTATAAACATTCACTAGAGCCATTTTGGCTTTAAAACGTGATCTGGTGCATGAGCCCTAAGGGTCATGTTATAGAAAGGCCCTCTATATAGCTGCTTTGCCTTGACTTTATCTTTAAAAATACCTTGATCCTTGCCTTGCTTCTTTATTTGCAGTGTTGGGAGTTATTTATATCTAGAATTTTTTAACGTTTTTTCAGGATTCTCTTTTTCCCTTGATATCCTGTTATCCTGCATGTCAAGGAGGGAAAGAAAAGCTTTCAATGAAGCCAGAGTTAAAACTCTCAGGAGGCGTTGAAGCCTCCTGTGGAACTGTGGAGCATGTCAGCATCTTTCATACAACAGCCTTTCTGGTTTTTTTATTCTGTGCTTTAGCCTTGTCTGTCTGTCTGTCTGTCTGTCTACTTCTGGGACTCAGAACTAGAAGACAGTAAAAATCCACACACTTCTGTACAGCCAGGTTTCTATTTTGTGAGAAATGCTAGATGTGGGCACTTAGTGTTTGCTCAGTATTTCCTGAAGTGATTGATAGCCTCCTTCTCTTGGATAAAAATCTGACTTTAATTTAAGTTTCTTTGGACTATATTAGATCTTCTTCCAAATAGAATTCTGTGTTTTATCCTTTCCCATGGTATCCAAATAGTTTTCTGGATAGGGGATAAAAAAGGAGACTGCTTAATTTCCAGGGCCAAGGATTTTTTAGTATGCCACAGGCAGAAGTTAAGGACGGAAATAGGGGAAGATATGGTAGATCATTAAATGTTATGTTGTGGGTTTACTTTGTATTTACTGAGTCATCGATAGGGTCTTGGCTGGTGAATGTTCTATGGAGACAGACATAGCCCCTGTGCAGTTGGGGAGTGATGTCCAGCTGCATGTCAGACAGAACTTTTCCTAACACCGTCACTTTTACCCTAGTTTGGGTTGTTACAGAGAGCTTTTAACTCCCTACAGATGACTTACATTATCTCTGAGTAGTCTCTTTTGAGATTCATTCCTGCTGCATCAAGCACCTGAGTGTGTGATTTAAGGAAATGGGTCTCAGTATTTTCTGTGCAATGTAACAAAAGGTCCAGCCAGCTGGTGCTCACGGGGTGTGATTGTTAAGTACTGAAACTGACACACCTTGAATTGTACCAGCTATGAAAATAGTGCAACTCAGAATGAAGTCCAGATAACCCATAGCTAATGAGGACATTTGAGACACTGGGTTGTATAACTTTTCCAGTCAGCAAGTACTTCACTAGGAAAAGGTTCACCCTAAACAGATGCTCTGTCATTTACAAGTACTCCAGAACATCTTCATTATGTTGATGAGATCAGTCCATAAAAAGACAAAGGGGCCTGAGGTCAACCCAACATTCAACCAGTCAGGTTAGTCATGTAGTGAATTTCAACGTTGCTGACAAGCCCCTTGGGAGCCTAGCCAGGGCCGGGGGCAGCAGCTCAGAAAAGGACCACAACAACGTGGACGGTGCCATAACATTTCACTGTTTTTTTAAAGTAAGTAATTAATTATGGCGGGGTGCAGAGGTGAATGGCCTTTTTAGTGCAAGTGAATTTTCCCTCTTGTTGAGAGCAACAGGCTACCCCACCAAACCAGAGCTGCATCCACATCTGAGCTGGGGCTGGAAGTATGCCTGGGCCTCCTGGTGCTGCTTGTGGGCTGGGAAGAAGCACAGGTGGCAGCCAGGTTGAGACCCAGAGGCAGCCAGGCCAGAGGACCCAGGCTCAGAGCCTTCCTGGTTCCTTATGAGTCCTACACTTCTCAGGGAGGAGAGACCTTTCTCAACAGAGGTTCTAGGACTTTCCAGAGGGGTGCATGGGTCTGGCTTTGTGTTCCTCTTTGTTCCTCAGTTTCCTTATCTGTAGAATGAAGCCAATGATCCCTGCCTTGGGGATTTGAGGTGGAGAGGAAGCTTCTGAAAGGGTTTGTGAACTGCTGGTTGCCATACAGGAAGTGCCACAGTAGTGGGTGGCCAGGGTGTGGGTGGCAGGACCTTTGAACTCAGGAAACCTCAACTTCTGTCTTGCAAGCTGGGGCCTGTTGGGCCCAGGACAGGGAGTCCCCAGCTTGGTCTGTAGAGCTGAGCTGTGGCACTTTGTCCCTGTTTTTCCACATTTTTGGTGGCTTGGCTCCAAGTTCTGGTGGCAATTGCTGCTACCTGAACAATCTGCCTGAAGGTGGAGATTAAACAGCTCTTTCTGGTTCTGTTAAAAATAGTAATAATAATAAAATTAAATAATTAATTATGTGGGAGGAGGGGAAAATAAATAAAATATTAAGTAATAATTAGAGAGAATGGGAGGGAGGAAGAAAGAGAGGGAGATGTAAGAGAGAAACATCGATCAGGTGCCTCTCGAATGCGCCCGGCTGGGGACCAGACCCACAACCCAGAAAGGCTCCCTGACCGGGAGTGGAGCCAGTGGCAGCCTTTCTTTTTGGGGGGCGATGCCCAACCAGCTGAGCCACACTGGTCAGGGCTCAACTTTCTAATCAGAGTCTTTCTCACTGTAAATCTCTGCACCTGGGCCTTCTTTGTTTTTTTCTGACTCCCAGCATTAAAGAGATCCTAATCATGTGCCAAAGTGTTCACTTTAAACTTGACATAGAATTCACCATTCCCTCTGGATCCCTTCTTGAACCCTAGGTTTTAGAAGTGACTCCTCCACTGTCACTGCTCATCCATATCCAAATCCTTGATGCTTTTATTTTTTCTCGAGGAATGCAGAGGTATTTCTATTTTTTCATTGAATGACGCAAACACAAATGCTGGCGATGTTTTCTTTCACATTTACAACTCAGCAGACTGGAACTGATTTAATCTCTATATGGAGAATACTGTCTTCATATTTTTTTTAAGATTTTATTTATTTATTTTTAGAGAGGGGGGAAGGGAGGGAGAAAGAGAGGGAGAGAAACATCAGTGTGTGGTTGCCTCTCACGTGGTCCCCACTGGGGACCTGGCCTGCAACCCAGGCATGTGCCCTGACTGGGAATTGAACCGGCAACCCTTTGGTTTGCAACCTGCGCTCAATCTACTGAGCTACACCAGCCAGGGCTGTATTCGTATTTTAAAAGTTATTCTTTTATATGAGGGAGTATACCCCCAAAATGGAATTTATTTATAAAAAATTGTGTATTTATTCTTACATGTTTAAACTTCAGTCATGTTCAACATACTCCTCATTTGACACAATATACCTATTGAGACTTTTTTCCCCCTGCTAAAAACAGTTTTTGAACTTGTCTATTTTGATGCCTTTTAGTGCTTCTGCTGTTCCTTGTTTCACCTCTTCTACATCAGCAAAACATTTCCCTTTGAGGACTTTTTTATCTGGGGAAACAAAAAAACAGTCACTTGAAGCGAGAATGGGTAAATAGGGAGGGTGGAGCGTGGGGGTCATGCCATTTTTGGTCAAAAACTGCTGAACACTCGGCAGGGTTCATAATCACCACCATGAAATGGGCAAAGGCATTGAAAGAATCTCCAAAAAAGTTCACTGAGACCAAGCGCAGCGTCTCACAGCAGCACCAGCTGGTGCACTGACAGAGATGGGTCCCTAAGACACTCACCGAGTGGGAAGGCCTGTGCTACAAGGGGTCCGCCCTCCAGAAGATAATTCCGAGGTGTTTTGGGTCCCCACTTATGTGAGCTGGCTTCTCTTAGAATGTCATTACTTTTCCGAGCTGTGATTCTGAACATACTGGAAAGCTAGGTATTCTAAAACTGTCCCATGGGATGTAAAGCAAATTGGGGGTCACTGTTGACTAGCATTTTCATTAGGTCTTAAGAATGCTAGAAGGACATGTGTCAGGTTACAATTATCCTATATTTTGTGTAGTTCATTTCTTTTTCCTGCCAACTGTGAGTAAGGCATTGTACTAGGCAGATGTAAATATCAGTTTATTGTTGTCTTTGACAGCAAGGAATGTATCCTGTGTGCATGTGTGTGTGTATCACAAACACAAATAACTGTCAAGTGTACCCTGATACTGATGCCACAAATGAAGCATAGCATTGCTGAACATAGCAGGAGGGATACATTTATTTCTTACTGGGTTGCTTGAGGAAGTCTTTACATAGGCAGTAGCATCTGTACTGAACTTAAACAAAATGTTAGCCATCAGGGAGAAGTGCATTCCAGACTAAGGAGGCCAGGTGTAAAAAGGCCCAGGAATGGGCCCTGGCTGAGCGGTTCAGCTGGTTTGAGCGTCGTCCCGCAGACCAAAAGGTTGTGGGTTCAACCCTCAGTTGGATCTTGTATAGGAGGCAACCGATCAGTGTTTCTCTCTCTCTTCCCCCCTCCCTTCCTTTCTCTCTAAAATCAATAAACATATCCTTGGGTAAGGATTTAAAAAAAAAAAGCAGAGGCACAGAGATGGGAAGGTAGAAGACATTTGGGGGGACTGGTGCACTATGACTGGAGCATGTGGTATAGCAGAAAAGGAAGTAACACAAGCAGTGTGAAAGCAGATTATGGGGAGCCCATGAATGCCCTGTGACTAGGGCTTGCTCCTAAGGGCTCTGTATTACACACGGGAGGGATGGCTGCCGTATTTCATTCACTGGTACAACTCAACCTGGACAGCAGAGGGGTTGTAATAGGCATTGAGAAGAGCCTCGTTTTTTGCTGATGAATAGACCTCAGTGGTGGAAAGGGACACGTCCAGGAAACTAGTTATACCACATCTGTAGGTCTGTGGGTCATGCCAAGTCTTTCTTCCCAAAATATTTTATGAAAGTGAAATTGTGTTAAAATGAACATCAGAGGCAACTTTGAAATGGAAAAGAAGTCTCAGAATGGAAGTTTATGTTGTAGGTATAATATATATGCATTTTCCTTTATTTTTTCATGTGCCCAATTATCCTCTCTTTATGACAACAATGGGTAGGGGTTATGGACAGATACACTAAGGACCTTATGTACTTCTCTCCCCATCCCACTCCCATTTTTTTGCTAGTGGTGGTGCACTTCTGTTCCATTTGAGAAACAGTAGAGGGGCTTAAGCCAAAGGCTCTGGAACCAGTCTACCTGAGTTCCAATCCTAGTTCCGTTACCTGCTTCCTATGCCGCTTTAGAGACTTTACTTAGCATCTGTAAAATGGGAGTAACAATAATAACACCTACCTTTGAGGCCTGTGGTGAGGAGTAGATAAGCAAAATCAGGTAAAATAAGTAGAATAGTGAATGTCACTTAGTAAATGCTCAATAAATGCTAGCCGTCATCATCATCACTACTACTTTAAGATGAACCTAGTCCCTATGTATTACACCATTGGGTGTGTGAAGGTTTGCTTTTATTTAGTGTATTTTAAGGAGTTAGAAGCACTTGCTGATGCTCTTTTGAGTTATGCTGACACCTCTGTTTGCTTGCCACTGCTTTAAAAGTAGTATTTATGGATCCTACTCCATAGGATCTCCAGAAGTAACCTGTCTTCTCAACTTGTATTCTAAGACAGGCTGGTGGAGCAGAGTAGAGGGTAGGAGAGCTAGGTGGGGATTAAGCAGGTGGGTCACTGGACTCTCCCTATCCTCCTTCATCAACCAGAACAGTAGTGTTTTTTACCTATTTTATATTAGAGGGGTTTCATATAAGATTTTGCTTGAAAAAAAAGTGTTTTGGTGCTTTAAAAATAGCATAAGGATATGTTATACAACAGTGTTTCTCAAACTTAACTGTACTTACAAGTAACACATGTTAAAATGCAAATTCTGATTCACTAGTATGGGTGTACCCCTCTATTCAGAATTTCTAGCAAACTTCAGGTGTTGCCAGTACTGCTCATCTGACGGCCATACTTGAAATATTAAGATTATCTATTAGAACTTTATAGATCTCACTAAGTTAGGAGACCTCTGGGAGGGGAAGGAGGCCTGCGCTTGGTTCCTCTTCTCTCTTTGCTGCTTTAAGTGGAGCAAAAGGAATTCTTGTGACGAGTCTCTAGGAAATTTAACCATTCTGGTGATAATTTTCTAAGCCTTTCCTAATTACCAAAAGTGGACTTCAGTGAGAGATACCTTTAATTTCAGCAGGGCGCCTAATGTAAGGAAGGACTGGGTAATGGTTGGTCTTTCTGTCCTATAAGCCCTCTTTAATGTACAGGTGAACTAAGTGTGACACAGTTCCTATAAAGCACAGTGAGGGCATCCAGCACGCAGTAACCACCCAGCAGTGGTCCTCAGACATATGAGTAAACTGCAGAGAGTGGGAGGGTGACTGGGGACGTTGTGCCATCTTAGACAGTTTCTAATTAACCAGGCCTCCGCTGCTAGCTTTGAGAAGAATATATTAATAAGCAAGGTTCTTAAGATGAATCTTAGAAAACTTTCTGATGTTTTCGTTGTTGAGATAGATTTTTTTGTTAAGATTGATTTTTAAAATAAATTTTCAAAACTGCTATGAGTACTATCAAATCATTCATTAGCATTTTCTATTATTTATTTTTTAGAGAGTGGGGAAGGGAGGGAGAAAGAGAGAGAGAAACATCAGTTGGCTGCGTCTCCCACGAGCCCATACGGGGGACCAAGCCCACAGCCCAGGCATGTGCCCTGGCCAGGAATCGAACCAGTGACCCTTTACTTTGAGGGACTCCACTCAACCAACTGAGCCACACCAGTTGGGCTGGACCTAGGAATGGAAGTGGTTATGATTCTTGAAGAAATTTCTTTCCAGATGAACATTTGAGTACCTTTTTAAACAGCCTAGACTTTTAGAGAGACAGCCTGAATAGCTTTGGTATAGCCAGAATTTGTGAATGACAGAAATATTAAAATTGCTTTTTCACCTCAGTCTTATCTGTTAGCTGTTTTTCTGTAGCATAGCATGACAATGTAGACTTTCCTTTGCTTTTAACTGCTCTTTCCATGTCCATTTACTTGATTTGAAGCTATTTACTGAAATAGGATCTAAACTCATCTAAACCTTCTGAAATCCCACTACTCCCCTGGGTGGGAAAGCATAGGCTTAAGCAGTAAACGGCAAAGACTCACTTCTGTTGCCTTAGTAACAGGCTTTTGTAATCAGCATTGGTTTGATTATGGTCTAGGCCCAATATCTCTGGTGTTGTGTTGACCTTGATATATAAGTGATGTGAACAGCAACATCTACAAGAAGACTCATTCATTCGTTGTTCTCACTGAGGTTAGAAGTTCTGGTTTAAAAGGCAAAATAGATCCTTGTAAGCAGCCCAACTTTTTGGTTAGAGTGCAAATCTGAGATGTCTGTCTGTGTAGTCCCGTTATTCTGTTGTCCTGGAGGCAGCATTCCCTGATTGGGTTAGCTGCCAAGTTACAGTGAGCCTTTGAAGACCATCTCCCTGCTATCATCATTTTCATCTTCTTTCCTGAATTCCATCTTGTCCAAAACACCCCTACTCTTCTGCCCTTAACACCATTCTGTTATAGGGCTCTACCACTAAATGCGAACTTGAAGTTCACTGTGGCTAAATATTTTCTGCCCCTCTTTGATATCAAAGTCCTCAGAGAACTACCTGGAGACAGAAAGAAATATACACACACATACACACACTTATATAAAACGTAATGAAGATGTGTCCCTCAATGAACATTGTCAACCAGCTTCATCTCACAGTTACCCTAGCCAGGGAGACTTCTGCCGAGCCATTAAGGAGGTTGGAGCACTTGCTCTGCGAGCAGGCTGCCACATGACTGCACCAGCCATACCCAACTGTAGCAACCTTGTGTGCTGAACTACCCAGCCAGCCAAAAGACCTACATATGGGAATTTTGCAATACAATTTCATATTCATTCTTTTTTTTCTTTTTCTTTTTAATTACTTTATTGTTCAATTACAGTTTGAATTTTCCCCCCAGAATTCTTAATAACAGATTCTCTACAATGGACTTTTTGAAATGTAATCCAGTAATCAGCAGTAAAGGAGGAAATTAGTGCTCATTTGGACATGATCTGTAAGAGGAATTGCAACCTCTAAAAATGGAAATAGGTCTTGACGTCTCTTACCCATTCTTAAAAGTTGTGATTCCTTTATACATGATGTCAAAAACATTCTCGGCCATGGAAAGTTACCTTGTCTTCTGTTCACCCAGATGCTTTGGCCTCCCTTAACAGTGATACATGCTTTGCTGGAAAGGGAAGTTTAGGCTGTAAATTCAAGGACTGTGGTTAACAAAGATTTGCTGGGGAGAAGCACATCGTGTCGAGTGTTTTTTACCGAGGAAAAACTAGGTAGTTCGTAGCTGTGAGAAACATCTGGTTGGAGACTGAAAAGCCATTTTGGTTTAGAGATTTCATTTTGTTTATTTGTTTTTTTGTTTTTCTGAAACCTACAGAAATAAGATTAGTTTCCAAGTTGAAATTGAGGGTGGTTGTAGTCTTCACATCACCCTCAACGTTTACACTTTTGTAGTCAGCTCATTCACAGATTAAATTCCTGTACTTTTGAGATTGCTTTCTCCTCATTCTGGATATAATGACTTGCCCCTAGTATGGACGAGGTAGAAGGTGGGTGGATGGTTGTGAGAGTTGGAATACAGTAATTTGCATCAGACTGATTTATATCTACTTACTCTTGATTGGCAGGAATACATGGTTTACAGAAAGCATACCTATATGAGGCTTGATGGCTCATCCAAGATCTCGGAGAGGCGGGACATGGTTGCCGATTTTCAGAACAGGTAATTTTATTAGGAATTACAAAAATTATCTTTGGTTTTCCTCTAGTGCTGCAGATGATGAGTTTAAAAGAAATACCAACAGATGTCAGATTGTCAAGTGGTCATGATAGCCCCTGCCATTTTAAGAGATAGCTAACTCTGTTTATAGTAGTTCAGATCTGTGTGTCTGAGAGAGAAAAAATGAATACTTGGTAATTTTTGTGTTTGAAATCTGCTCTCTTACCAAATCAGTGCCTATTTCTTTGGACAATAAAAAAAATGACTTCTGAGTATGAACAAAGACCCTCCTTATATGTATAATATGTATGTAGGAAAAAAATCCACTGGGCTATATTTCTAAATGTTAACAGCAGTTATGTCTGGATGTTAACTTATAGTTAATTTTAGTTTGTTTTTGCCTACCTATTTCACTTTATATGAGGGTTTTTTTAAATCTTCCTTTTTCCTGCTTTCCCTCTAACATTTTAGTACAGCATAGTATGACAGCCTGCAGTAGTGTGCAATCTATTCAACTGGCAGCTCTCAGTTACAGTACCTGATAATGAGCCTATGAAATTTCACATACTGCCTGCTGGGTGCTGATGTCTTTCAGAGCCATAATTATCCTAAGTGCAGGCTCTCATTGTAATAAGCAGAGTCTGGTTACTGCTCTCTCTAAGGAGAAAGCCAAGCTCTGCTAGTGACAAGTCTGCTGAACTCCATCCTACTAAGGAATAGATCTCAATGCTCTGTAAATTAGAACATTCTGAATTTCTGGCCTTTAATTGTGTAGACTGTTAATATTTAACTTTTTAGCTCTTAGGAACAAAATTAAGCACGCAGCCATTTGTATTTAGGTTACAATTGTTTTCATTTCTTTCGGTTTTAATGCATGGTTTACTTCAAATATAAAATAATTTGGCATGAAACAAGTCCATAGTTCAACAAAGAATGTCCTCTGAGAGTTTTTGCTATTACATAATCCTTTACAGTAGAACACAGGTAAGGAGATGTATCCTGACGTTTTGGTTTACAGTACATATTCAGCTTCTAAGTTGAAACTATACATCTGAATTTAGGTGGCTGTTTGACCAACAGTGTGGGGAGATCTGCTTTGGACCTGTTTCAGTTCGTTACCTTGGAGCAGCTGTGTACATAGCTTAACCTGCCCTCCCACCTAGAGAACCTGTCAGCAGAGTTTTAAGTTAGTTATCTGAGCCGTATATAAACATAGTGGTGCCTCCCAGTCCTACCACATTAAGCCCCGCCCCTGCAAAAAAAATTTACCAGCTGGTCATCGTTTCATGATTCTGAAATCAAATGAAACATATTTTCCTTTGTCCTTACCTACTCCAACCTAAAAGCTCCAACAGACAAGAATCTTACATACAAGATCTATAGACTATATGGTTCCCCTAGGATGCCTTTAATTTCTCCGGGCATGCCACACTTCTGATGTGGGCACACTGATAGGAGGCATGAGCTGTGTGTGAGAAGAAACACCATTAAGTGATGGGTATTTCACCTGCTACTGTTTGTGTTTATTTTTTACTAATATGTTTGATATTATACATTTGAGGATCTCATTAACACCAAAGCTGTTTTTTTTCCAGTAACAGTTGACATTGTCATATATTATAATAAAATGTCTGTTGAGGAAAGTTTGAGAAATAATTAATGAAAAAAATAAAAATCACCCACAATCCCATTACTATTAACATTTTGGAATATTCCTCTATTCTTTAATGTACCATATTTTGCTGTGTATAATGCACTCTTTCTGCCCAAATTTTTTGAGGGAAAATAAGGGTGTGTATTATACATGGGTAGTGCCAGAAATGCCTTGTATCTGTTCTTGTGTCTTGTAATTTTTGTTACATAAAATTTCTTGTACCATAATATGTTAAAAAATAAATGCTAAAATTCCTTTATAATACAAAAAATAAGTAACTTGATTAATTAATTAAAAGGAAAGGTTTTTTTTCCCCCTGAAAGTTTGGGCCAAAAACATGGATGTACATTATACACGGGAGCACATTATACATGGCAAAATGTGGTGTGTGTGTGTGGTTATATTTACACATTAATGCCATGTAAAGATTGTATGTCCTGATTTCTTCTATGTCATAAACATTATCACATATAATTTAAAAAGTCTTTGTAATCATTATTTTTAATGACCAGTATACCATTATACTGGGGGTACTGTAGTTATTGAAAATGATGAGTGAATATCTTTGTCACCATTTTAGATTATTAATATAGATTCAAACAAGGTAAATCACTGAGTGAAGGGATATGAATATTTAAGACTTTGCTATTGTCAGATTGCTTTATAGGAATTTCTTCTGATTTAGAGTCCAACCAGAGCTGTGGTGTGCTGACTTCTGGTGCTTTGGGCTTCTGGGTTGTGCTGCAGCTCTCCCAGCCCTCCCAGTGCCTGGAGAGTGGGACTGTGAGACCCAGAGCTCAGTATATTTTAGTGACCTTTGAGTGGCGAAAAATCAATAGATACATCTAATTAATGGCTCCTAGAATCTTTTATTTAACTTGTGAAGCAATTATTTGGGCAATCCCAGTAGCACATAAAAGTTTTGAAAAGTTTAGCTCTAAAAGAAGGATATTTTCACCATTAAATTGTGCTGTTATTTACTTACTAAATATCTTATTTTGCACAGCTTTTCTGGGCAACCCTACTTGAGCTTCCAAACCCTACAGCTGAGAGTTACTTAGGGAGCAGTGAGTTTTTTGTCAGCATCTGAGTAGCCATAACTCTGACTCCCTGCATCTAATATTAGGCAAACCGAAACAACGGACGGACATCTTCCCTGCACACGTGGTGGACTGGATGATTAGAGCTGGCATTGTGGCTAAAAAATAATCTCCTATATCTCAGGTATAGAAATGAACGATGCCTGTGCTGATCAGAAGCTTTATTTTCCCCTCCTCCAAAGGGGAAAAAAGTTCTCAACTTAAAAATTTGAGTGGCTGCAGTGGGCCAGTAGGGAGAAATAGACAGGTGTTTTTGAAAACAAAAAGGCATGGCCTGCCAGATATTTATTATTATTAATGAAAAGACATCAAAAGAAAAAAATTGTAGTTTCAACTGGAAAGCCCTGAAGCTCAGAGGTCAGCCAGAGTAAACAAGAACGCCTATAAAAAGCCATTTACATTCCCTTCATACAAGATTTATTTATGAGGGATCCTTCCAGGAAAGAGTCTGACTGAGACTAAAGACTGTTTGGCCAGGATGTCCTGACTGGGCAACATTCAGAACATGTGACCAAGTGCGTGATCCTAGAAGCCATTCACAAGGTCTTTGCTCTGGAGTGCCTTGGCCTTGGCTTCACTCCTTTCTACCCCATAACATTTATCAAATGGACCCCCCCCCCCAATTATCTGACCACTCAGGCTGTGCCTTTGGGAAACAGTAGAAAAAGTGAGTGTGCTGTGGATTTTTCCTCCTTGGTGAGAGTGTTGCAGAGCTCCGGTGTCGTCTTTTATTCTGGCTCAGCACGCCTTTATTTACTGCAGTCAGCTGCGTGCCCAGCGCTGTTTGGGTGCTGTGGTGCAGCGTTGCCTCGGGGTCATTAACCAGAGAAGAGTGAGAGTGTGACCTAGGCGTGTCTTTGCCAGTATGATTCATAGACTACTTGGAAGCCTGGTCTCTAAGGCCTGTTCCTTCACAGACCCTGAGTTGAGACTCTTTTCCAGACCCCTAGAGGGCACCCAAACCATCATGTTGCCTTAAATTTCACCAATTTATTTTTACCTAGATTCCTTTCACTAGTGTTTTTTTCTATGTATAGTCCCTGTTTGCAAGTGATTTCCACATCTGGGGTCTTATCTCTCTGGCTGTCCAGGCTGTGGAAATGACTCATTTTTCTGCCTCTACCATTTCTTTTATTGTAGTTACCAACTGCCTTCTACCTCCCTCCCTGTCTCACCCCTGTTCCCCAGCCCTCACTCAAGCTCTGGCTCTGGACTTCTGTCAGAATTACCAAAAAAGTTCTAGCCCTTGGATGACTCCCATCAGCTCTCACACAAGTGTTGGAGAGGAGCCTCTGACCACCTACGCCATCTCTATACCCACCGAAGTGGGAGAGAGATGCGTGGGGAAGAGAAACCTTGTCAAAGCCAAGAGATTAGTACAGCCTAGAAAGCTCACTTTTTATTCAAAGACGTACTATGGTTAAGGTTCTCCTGTGGTCTGTGTGGTGTTGAGCCTCCATTTACATCATCCCATGTCTGTGGGAAATGTGTCTATAACCTGCAACACCTTTTAACTTTATGGTTTGCCCTGTATGGTTTAATCACAAGATATGGCATGTTATAAATTATATAAATAAAATTATGAAATATTAAACTTTGTGATAAAATTCAAGGATAAAACTAGTAGAACTTGCCTAACACTACACTGCTTTTGGAATCCTGTCCTACAAGAGACCTCCAAACATGCTCAGTTATCTATGTAAGCCTCTAGGAAAGTTGTGTTTAATTGAATGCAAATAATGGACAGATTCCACTAGGACCTACCCAGCTTAGTGATTAACCAGGAAGCTTATTTCAAAATAGCTCCTTCCCTGATACTCATGTTAGCTGTTGATATGTCATCAGTTAGTCACTTCAACTGTATTCAGAGCATCTCTATTTTATATCCAGCAAATACACCGTCAGCAGTCAGGTGACTTTTTCAAGGAAGAACAGCATTAAGGGATGAAAGCATCCTGATGTCACTGTGTTTCCATATTTTTTACTTGAAGTCAAAGAGTAAAATTCATCTTACATTAGGATTTGGTACCACACCTGAAATTTCACTAAACAGTAGTTTTCCTTATGACCTGTGATGATATATTTTCTAATCTGTTCTATTTCTTTCTTTAAGTTGTTTCTTTAATCAGTCCAGATCCACCAAATTGATTTCATACCCAATGATAGGTGTGACCTGCAATTTGAATAACACCAGTCTAAATGAATTTCCAGTTGTATTTCTCATTATAGTCGTGATGGAAAGGGATTAGCGGCTTGGTTTAGAGGATGGTAAAGTTTGCTCACCAGTATAACACAATCCCTTAGAAATATTCTAGAAAAGACCATTGGTGGCAGGAATGTGAAAATGCAAGATAATCTTAAAATATGTTTATGTCATCTGCAAGAACTAGGTTCAGCCTGAGCCCCTAAATGTATGTATGTACACAGACACATCTTACAGGGAAAGCCTCCTTTTTATGATCTGGCAGAGCCTTGTTCCTAAAAGATATTTAGTAAGTATTTGTTACGTGAATGAGTGACAGTGGCACCTACTGGTTTATTTGTACTTCTAGGTTTCTTTAAAAGTACGTGGAAACAGAAAACTATCTGATCGTTTCTGTGTAAGAGCTGTGTTGGCATTGATCAACAAGTACTTTAATTGTAGTCTGTCTTCATGGATTGATCCTAAGTTCAACTTAAAATGTACACAGAAATCAGAAATCATGACCTGGGTCTTAATCCTGTGACCTTGGGTCATTTTTCTGGGACTGACTTTGCATCTTAAAATGAGTGCTTTGAAATCATAATTGGTACTCAAATTACTGAAAGTTACAATTCCTGGTGGAAATACCAGGAAATACTGATTTATCTGTCTTCTCTGCGTGAACTGTGGATGATGTGACTTGTTAAAAATATGACTATTAAATTTAAAGAAAGGCCTCTACTTCCATGATAACAGTTTTCTTTTATATTTGCTACATGTTTATGATTCTGTTGCCTGTCAGTCAGTATTAGTGGGCAGCCAAAGTATATCTGCAGTTTGGAAGATGATAACCATGGCTTGACCTTAGCGACAGAGCACCTTTGTGCAATGTGTCAGAGAGACATTTGGTCAGGCCTAGGCAACCACCAAAACTCTTTCGAGCCCTAGATGTTGTTCTTTATTCAGAGATTCCTCTTTCATGCCACATGCCATTTTTCTTTTTCAATTTTTCCTCTAAACATACACCTACTTCCCTTTTCTGCAGGAATGACATCTTCGTGTTCCTGCTAAGCACACGTGCTGGAGGACTGGGGATCAACCTCACTGCTGCAGATACAGTGAGTCATGAGAACACAGTGCACTGGATGTGCAGGTTTTCTACTATAAATGTGTTGTTCCGTTGGTGCTACCCTTTGCTTTGTATCACAAACTTCTTCTTTGCCTTCAGTTATGTTAGACAGTAGTCACACCTTGCCTGGAACGGGAACATTTTAGCTTTCCTTTGGACTTTTTTCCTATCCATTCTGTTGGAATAAATTTCTTATACATTCATTCAGCAGATATTTGGTGAATGTCTGCTATGTGTCTAAACACCTGGAGTATGTCACTGAATAAACAGACTGAAAAAAAAATCAGTCAATCCAACCAGGAACTGTAACTGACCAAATCAGGAAGGATTGTTTTATTACTCTTTTTTTTTTTTTTTTAAAGATTTTATTTATTTATTTTTAGAGAGAGGGGAAGGCAAGGAGAAAGAGAGAGAGAGAAACACCAATGTGTGATTGCCTCTCACGCCCCCCAGCTGGGACCCAGCCCACAACCCAGGCATGTGCCCTGACTGGGAATCGAACTGGTGACCCTTTGGTTCACAGGCCTGCGCTCAATCCACTGAGCTACACCAGCCAGGGCTGTTTTATTACTCTTATGCATTATTTAATCATAGGAGAAATTCATATTTTTGTATCCCAAACTTCAACGGGTGGTTGGAAAGCAATGAAATTGGTCATTAAAAATATATGTATAGAAGACATTTCATCAAATGATCTATCCTTTCATACCCAATCTCCTCAAGGAATGCTTTAACATCTGAAAAGGGGAAGATAAGAACATTCCTTTTGAATCTCAGAATTATTCCCAGGATTCAAATGTTTGTTTGTTGTTTTTTGTTGGTTGGTTTTTTTGTTTGTTTTAGAGAGAAGGGAGAGGAGGGAGAAAGAGAGAGATAGAAACATCCATTGGTTGCCTCTCACACGCCCCCAGCAGGGGACCTGGCCCGCAACCCAGGCATGTGCCCTGACTGGGAATTGAACCTGCCACTTTTCAGTTTCCACAGTGATGCCTAACCTACTGAGCCACACCAAGCAGGGCAAGATTCAAATATATTTAATAACAATTTCAGTAATCTTGAGACATAAAAATGCATAAATGGGAAATTGTTTTGCAGAACGCATGCCTCTGAAAACGTCATTTTGTGTGGTGGTTGTGGTGCTTCTCTGAAACACAGAGCATCAAAATCCTCACAAATAGGAGGAGGATGCAAACTCTGGAGGATCATAGAGAAATGAAATACAAGGGTGGAGAGGCTTGAATAGTCTCACAGCAGAGCTGGAACTAGATCCTGTATTTTCCTGTCTCCACTCCTAGGCTTGTGTCCACCCTTTGTCCTTATTGACAATGCCATAGAACTGTCTCCTTTCAAGAGTGAAACATTTTGTGATAATAGCCATAGAACTCATCCATACCTTCCTTGGCATTTAAAGCTCTTCTGCCAGTTAACCAGGTTGGGACAGGGCTCCAGAGCCTGAGGATCACTAGGGTATAGCTAGGTCGATTCTGTATCTTACATGCACATCATCAGCCTCTGTTGTCTTAAGGGAAGTCTGTCTTTGATGGCTGTTTTTACAGGTTTCCTCATGTGGTGGCGTGGAGCCATATCAGATAGCAGAAACTTGGCTTTCTCTTTGCCCCTTGCTTCTCTGTAAGCATTTCATACAATTCCAACTTAGTCATACTCTCAGTGTGAGTACAAGATTCATTACTTTCTCCTAGCTGATCTTTTGGACTCCAGTCTCAGCCCTCAGCCCCATCCCTACTAATTATACCCTTTATTAACCGCACCTCTCCCTTGTTTACAACCAGGGCATCTCCATCATCTACAAGATAAAGTATAAGCTCCTTTGCGTGGCAAACAAGGCCCTTCATTTTGTGGCCTTTATCTCTCTTTCCAGCCTAATTGCCAGACTATTTCCCCTTCTAAAATTTACATTACAGCCCTGGCTGGTGTGGCTCAGTGGATTGAGCACTGGCCTGCAAACCGAAAACCAGTTTGAACCCGGGTCAGGGCACATGTCTGGGTTGCGGGCCAGGTCCCCAGTTGGGGACATGCAAGAGGAGGCCAATTGGTGTTTCTCTGGTGCATTGATGTTTCTCTCCCTCTCTTTCTACAAGTAAATAAAATTTTTTAAAAAAAATTGTTTCAGAAATGATTGGCTTGTAGTTTTCCTGAACACCCCATTCCGTATCTCACTATTGCATAAACTGTTCCCTCCGAATAGATTGTTGTTCTTCCACCTGGTGAATTTCAAAACCCCCGTTTCTGATCAGGGCTTATTGTGTTATGTGGGCTGGGAGAGCTTCTCTGATAAGGGGACACTTGAGCCAAGAGCTGAGGAGGTGAGCAAGTGCTTATCTGGGGGAAGAAGAGTGTTCCAGGCCGAGGAGGTGGTGCAAGCCCTGAGGTGAGAGCGTGGTCGGCACCATCAAGCAGCAGGCGGCAGCCCTGCGCAGGTGGAGAGAACGAAGAGGGGCAGAGTGATGTGAGATGAGAGTTGCAGAAGCAGATGCTGGGCCGTAGCAAGGGTTTTCAGATGGGAGACCACTGGGAGAATGAGAACAGAAGAGTAACATGATTCGGCTTGAGTTTTCAGTGTGTCCTTCTGGCTTAGGGGCGGGGCAGGGTGGGGAGGACATTGGGGAGAAGGTAGAAGTTCAGTTAGGAGTTAGACGCAAGGATTAAAACAGTGAAGGTGGTAAAAAATCATTGGAATCTGCGCGCATTTTAAAGGCACGGCCAGTCGAGTTCGCTGCTAGAGTGGATGTGGGACTTGCAGGAGGTGTGAAGAAGTCTAATCTATTTGACCTGAGCAACTGGAATGATGGAAATACCAGTTACTGATGAAGGGAATATTGGTGGGGAGCAGGTTTGATTGGGGCACTCAAAAATTTGGTTTGGGGTGGGTTAAGTTCAAGATTCTTAGCAGACACTAAGTGACAACAGTGTCACCCAGGCAGCAGGGTCTGGAGTTCAGGAGAAAGATAGGGGCCGAAGATGCAGTTTGGAATCATCAGGTCAGAGATGACCATTTAAGGCCATGAGGCTGGATAAGTTTATTTGTTCAAAATGCCTATCTCAAGTTCAGTCTGTGGTTGCTTAAGGAATAGTTCCCCTAGTCGTTCAGTGAGTGATCAAAAAATACGCAGATTTGAGGGGGGCTGAGATCTGCATCCTGCTTCCAGTGTTCATGTGGTTTGCCTTGTGGGGGTAAGAGCTCCTGCCACCCACAAAGACCCAAAATAGGCCCCTAACACATAGCTAGAAGAGTAGAAATAGGAATTCCCTTTTCATCCTGGGGACTAAAGAGAGGTTCTGAATATTCCGAGTTTCCAATTCCAAAATAATTTACATTTAATTTTGAAAGGAGGGCTTAGGGATTCACTTGTAAATTAAAACCTTCTGGAATACTCAGAAAAATGAGACCACAGATTGAAATGAATTCCTGGGTTATGCTTTGTGTGAAGTCAGGTTATTCTCTTTGTATTATTAGAAAAACAATAGGCCTTACTGCTTGCCTGGCATTTTTCCTTTGTCCCAAAATTTATTTAGCTTTGGAAGATCCCCAGAACCATTTATGGACAAGGAAGAGGTTAGTCAGCCTAAAATGTCAGTAAAAACTCAATCTCTCATGATTGAGAATGCATATATAAACATGTATTTATAAACGGTGGGACTCTGGCCCACTCTGTTAGTAAAAACATGATTTTACCATGTGATTAATGGCAGCTGCCTTTTACTGTCTGTGTTGTTCTTTGTGTATTCTTGCTGAAGTAGGGATCTCTGCGTTTGACTTTGTTTAGTGAGGGGTTGTTGTAATATGCACTGTTTGTTTTGTTTGTGTCAGACCTGTTTTAAATGCTTACGTGTAGAGAGGGATAGAGGAGCTTTTGTTCCTTGGTAGCAATGTGAGAAGTCCTTTGTCCCTTGAGATGACATGGGACAGCTTTCAGCTCTCCCAAAGGACTGAACTTCCATCCCTTCTCCTGGGAGAGAAAGAGTTCCACCCTCCAAGTGTTGGTCCTTTTTGGGGTTCCTCTTGAAATTTTCCTGTTTTCCATTTCAGTTCCTCATCCCCTGAAACTCCTTCTCATTGACCTATATAGCTAGGTGCCTCCACCTCACCTGATCTCACCTTGCTGCTGGCCTTCCTGTCCAGTGTGGCGTTTACAACTTCATGAAGGTGCTAACTATTAATATATTTCCTCTTAGTCATTGCTGGGCCACGCTTTGTGGATTGACTTGCTTTAATCTTTCCTAATTAAGACAGTTGTTCTAATCCCTTCATTGTTACTTGTTTTTCTGTAGAATACCTCAGAGTTCCATAAACCTGATTACCAAATAGGGGTGTCTTCTCAGTCCCACTGTGATTGTCTCCTCGATTCCCCACCCCCACCCCGAGTTTAAGTCATGGTTGATTCAATGTTAACTTTATTGTCAAATGAGATTATAACCATGCATCTAGTTTGGTTTTTAGTTCTCATTCTTCTTTCAGCTTATTAACTTATACATATTTCATATTCCTTTTCCCTGGGCAAGTAGTTTTCAAATAGAATCTTTTTTTTAAATATATTTTATTGATTATGCTATTATAGTTGTCCCATTTTCCCCCCTTTATTCCCCTCCACCCTGCACACCCCCTCCCACCCACATTCCCCCACTTTAGTTCATGTCCATGGGTCATACATATAAGTTCTTTGGCTTCTACATTTCCTATACTATTCTTAACCTCCCCCTGTCTATCTTCTACCTACCATTTATGCTGCTTATTCCGTGTACCTTTTCCCCCTGTCTCCCCCTCTCACTCCCCCACTGATAACCCTCCATGTGATCTCCATTTCTGTGATTCTGTTCCTGTTCTAGTTGTTTGCTTAGTTTGTTTTTGTTTTGTTCCTTTTTTAGGTTAAGTTGTTGATAGCTGTGAGTTTGTTGTCATTTCACTATTCACAGTTTTGATCTTCTTTTTCTTAGAGAAGTCCCTTTAACATTTCATATAGTAAGGGCTTGGTGATGATGAACTCCTTGAACTTGACCTTATCTGGGAAGCACTTTTTCTGCCCTTCCATTCTAAATGAAAGCTTTGCTAGATAGAGTAATCTTGGATGTAAGTCCTTGCCTTTCATGACTTGGAGTACTTCTTTCCAGCTCCTTCTTGCCTGTCAGCTGACAGTCTAAAGCGAACTCCTTTGTAGGTAACTGTCTCCTTTTCTCTTGCTGCTTTAAAGATTCTCTCCTTATCTTTAATATTGGGTAATATAATTATGATGTGCCTTGGTGTGTTCCTCCTTGGATTCAACTTCTTTGGGACTCTCTGAGCTTCCTGGACTCCCTGGAAGTCTATTTCCTTTGCCAGATTGGGGAAGTTCTCCTTCATTATTTTTTCAAATAAGTTTTCAATTTCTTGCTCTTTCTCTTCTCCTTCTGGTACCCCTATGATTCGGAGGTTGGAACGATTAAAGATGTCCTGGAGGTTCCTGAGCCTCTCCTCATTTTTTTGAATTCTTGTTTCTTCATTGTGTTGTGCTTGAATGTTTCTTTCTTTCTTCTGGTCCACACCATTGATTTGAGTCCTGATTTCCTTCCTGTCACTGTTGGTTCCCTGTACATTTCCTTTATTTTACTTAGCATAGCCTTTATTTTTTTATCTAATTTGCGACCATATTCAACCATTTCTGTGAGCATCCTGATTACCAGTGTTTTGAACTGTGCATCTGATAGGTTGGCTATCTCTTCATCACTTAGTTGTATTTTTTTCTGGAGCTTTGATCTGTTATTTCATTTGGGCCATTTTTTTTCTCTCGGTGTACCTGTTACGTAGTAAAGGGCGGAGTCTTAGGTGTTCGCTAGGGCGGGGAAGCCCACGTCGCTGTGTTGTGACCCCGTATGTGGCGGGAGGGGTCAGAGAGGGAACGATGCCGCTTGTTCCACTCTCTGTCGGTTTTCAGTCACTTCCCCCACTACCCACAATCAAATTGGGCCTTTCTCGTGCTGGTTCCCCGGTGGGTAGATTGTGTACGCTCTAGGACCCTGTGGGTCTCTCCAGCGAGCTCTCCTGTGAGGCTGGGAGTTTCTCCCACTGCCGCTGCCTCAACCCCCACAGGTGTTTTCAGTCAGAGGTTTGAGGCTTTATTTCCTCACCTGGGATCCTGGGTTGTGCGTCTGTCTTGCTTCCCAGTTGTCCCTCCCAGTTTATCTGCACGTGAATGTGGAACCACTCAGTCAGCCAGCCGCCACCTCACCGAGTCCTCCAGGCACTACCTTGCCCGCCCCAGTCCACCAGCGGCTACCTTGCCACGAATCCTCTCCACCCGGCTCCGCCCCTCCTACCGGTCTGGATGAAAGTTTCTTCTTTAACTCTTTGGTTGTCAGACTTCCATACAGTTCTGTTTTCTGTCAGTTCTGGTTGGTTTTTGTTTTTAAATTTGTTGTTGTCCTTCTTTTGGTTGTATGAGGAGGCACAGTGTGTCTACACCTCCATCTTGGCCGGAAATCAAAAGAATCTTACTTTATTCTTTCTCCCTACTAAGATTCCTCACGTCTTTTAATCCATTCAAATGATAGCCACTAAATTTGGTGGGGAGGGGGCATGAAGTTCAATTGCAAACCTATCTCCTTAGGCTTTATTTAATCTTCTTGTTTATGCGCTCAGAAGAGCCCAAGTTGAATCAGGTTTGGTTGCCACTTGGACTTCTAGGGAAAATGTGAATGTTAAGGAAGTACGTATGAAATGCTTCATAATACAGAACTCCCCATTATGATTGGTACTGAACGACTGCCTCAGGCTTGGACAACTAAAAGTTCTATGTTTTAGGTGTGACATCAGCTGTCATTTTCCACATTTGGAGTCATTTTTGGTATGTTAAGTAATGTTTCCCCCTAGACCAGTTAATGGCTTCTTTTTCTTTTAAAATTTTGTTCATTTATTTTTAGAGAGAGGGGAGGGAGGAAGACGGAAAGAAACATCAACTGGTTGCCTCTCGCGCGCCCATCTGGGGACCTGGCCTGCAACTAAGGCCTGTGCCCTAACTGGGAATCGAACCAAAGACCTTTCAGTTCATAAGCCAATGTTCAATCCACTGAGCCACACCAGCTGTTTCCTTTTAACTGTCTTCTCTTCTTGAAAGTTTAAACTGGATTCTCTAGAATTTTGTATATCTTATTAAAGCTCCATAATGCCCTGTGGTCAAGTGTGCTGTGCTCCTCTACAAGTACAAGCACTGTGCACTTGGAAATCCTAGGTCTGTGGGCACTGTGGGTTAACAATAAGCTTTCACTATGATCTGTTTCTTCAGCAGGCAGTCTGTCATCTTCTCCCCAAGAATTCTGTACTAAAACTTGAGGGATTATACCTCATATAGAAGCAAGACGGAGGGAACACCAGTGAGGTTCTTAATAAGTAGACGCAAGAGCACTGAAAATGCTGATGCTGCCCTGGCCAGGCTGCTCAGTTGGTTGCAGCATCCTCCCGAATACCGCAAGGTTGCCAGTTCAGTCCCTGGTCAGGGCACGTACCTAGGTTGCATGGATTCAGTCCCTGGTCGGGACGTGTTTGGGAGGCAACTGATTGTTGTATCTCACACCGGTGTTTCGCTCTCTCCCCCTTCCTCTTTCTAAAATCAATAAACATACCCTCAGGTGAGGATTAACAAAAAGGAAATGCTGATGCCTTCTGTTCTTCACCTGAAGTCTGAATTCTTCAGAGAATAGAAGAATTGCCTCCGTTTTTTAATGAGAGAACAAATAAATCATTTAGGAATAGTGTTAAGCAATGGGAAAAGCATCATAGACAGTTTCAAGAGAGACAAATCACTATTCAGTTTACATTTTTAGGCTCTATCCTGTTTTGTTTTGTTTTTTAGATTTTATTTATTTTTAGAGATAAGGGGAGGGGAGGGAGAAAGAGGTAGAGAAACATCCATCAGTTGCCTCTTGCACCACCCCCAACTGGGGGCCTGGCCCTGAGTCAAACCAATGATCTTTCAGTTTGCAGGCCGATGCTCAACCCACTGAGCCATGTGAGAGCCAGGGCAGCTCTGTCCAGTTTTGATCAATCTCCTTAGATGTTCTAGTATCAATCAACTAATATCTATGGGATTCTAGTTTGCACTGATGAATCCTGTCTGTCCTCTATAACTCTAGATGGGCAGATATTTTAAATAGTGCACATGAAATAATTGGACAATTATAGAAGATAGTCAATGATTAAATAGAAACTTGGACCAGGGTAGGAAGTGCAAGGTATTGTTAATAGAGCAGGTTGTAGGGGAGAGACTTTTAGCACTGTTAGCTCAGACCAGTCAGTCTCTTTCTAATTTATAAGATGAAGGAAATGCATAGGGCTTTTGTGAAAATTTAATGAGAAATGTGTGCACACTAGTGCCAGACATGTTTTAAGTGCTCAACAGATTTTAGCCGTTATTATTTCTAACAGAAATTCATGAGGAGTAGGAAAAGGAGATATTGTTATAGGCAGGAGAAATCAGGGAGTCCTCCCTGAACATGGTGAAGCTTGAACAGAATCTGAAGGACCAACAGAAAAGATATGAAGGATTCTAGATCAGAGAAACAGCTTCAGCAAAAAGTTGTACAAATAAATGAAATACAAGTGAGGAACACTGAAGAGACCAGTCTGACGAAAGGGAAAGGGTGTCTTTATGTTAGGAAGGAATAGAAATGAAGTTGGCTCAGTATAGTAGGGCCCGATTATGAAGGGGAGTTTGGACTTGATGTGCTATAGCATAGATGGTGGAAAGGGGAGTAGTCTATAATGGTACCCAGAGTGGGCTAGAACCTACAAAGCATTAGTGAGCCGGTCTGAGAGCATTAGTGAACCAGACATAGGTGGCAAGCACCTAGTCCAGAATAGGGACAGGGAGACTATAAAAGGATGGGTTCGTTTCTGAAGAAACACTGGCTGGACATGGTGGCTTGATTTAACATAGAGGAGGGTGCATGGGGGATGAAGGCCATTTTGAACTGGCTTTTTTGCAAGGGGTCCACTGCGTTGAATGGTGGCCTCAGGGCTGAGGACCCAGGCATCTGTTGATTTTAGTATCACTTATAGTGTGGGGAGGGGGCGGTATGTTTTGTTGTTGTTAGTTGTTTAACAAACTAGAATTAGCTTCCAAGAAACCTTTGAACATGTCTTTCCTAGTATTCAAGGGATGAGAAATGACCCTGTTGGTGGGAGCCTGAGAATTCATGAAGCCATACGTGTCTCATATCACGGTAGACCTAGTGTGAAAGAGGAGGGTCTCCCATTCCTCACATCCCAGGCCTGCCACTTACTTAGGCTGTGTAATCTTGGATAAATTTTCTAATTCCTCTGTGCTTCAGTTTCCTTATCTCTAAAATGGGGTCTTGTGCCCTGGCTGGTGTGACTCAGTGGATTGAGCACCGGCGTGCGAATCAAAGGTCACTGGTTCAATTCCCAGTCAGGGCACATACCTGGCTTGTGGGCCAGGTCCCCAGTAAGGGTCGTGCAGGAGGCTACCACACATTGATATTTCTCTCCCTCTCTTCCCCCCTCCCTTCCCTTCTCTCTAAAAATAAATAAATAAATGTTTAAAATTTAAAAAAATAAAATAGGGTCTTAATAGTACCTAAATCATAGTGACTATGTGACTTAAGTGCATGAATACACCACTAAAAGCACCTGAAATAATGACTGGCAAATAGTAAGCACTAAATGCTAACTTTTTTTTTAAAGTCACTCAATCCACTGGGTCATATACCAGCCAGAGCTAAGGGTTAAGTAATTAATATTAATTAATAACAATATTATTGCTGCTCCATCTTTTTAAATGAAAATTTGGGGGGGAAAGTTCAGAGTATGTCTCTTGCCCAGGGCAAGTGAAGGATTGGCTTGGTTTTATAACTGCATACCTGCTCATCTTTATGTTGTAGGAAAAAATCTGGCATCAAACATTGCAAAGAGATGAGTGGCTGGGTTGCTCTCAGAATTCCTGGTTTTATGCTTAGAGGGCTTCAGCCTTTGCTGTATTCTTGTCCTGCCTGTGCAGGTGATTTTTTATGATAGCGACTGGAACCCCACTGTGGACCAGCAGGCCATGGACAGAGCCCACCGCTTGGGGCAGACAAAGCAGGTTACCGTGTACCGGCTCATCTGTAAAGGCACCATTGAAGAACGCATCCTACAGAGAGCCAAGGAGAAGAGTGAGGTGAGCATGAGGCAAAGGAGGTGCTCCACTGGAGAATAAAATAGTCCAGTCACATTGACTAGACTGAGATTCTTGCCTTTTGTTGGTCTGAAAGGGCTACATTTCTTCTGGACAGAAAATAAAATGGGCGGGGGGCGGAGAAAAAGAAACAATAGGTCAGGTCCTGTATAGGAGGGACTGCTACTGCCCTGGCTGCTCCTCACCCCTTTCCCGCCACAGTGGCGTGTACACTTAGGTTTGGCTGTTGCTCGTGTGGAGGACGGCAGTCCTGGCCCTCGTGTTCGACATACTCTCGCGTGTGGGGAAGAGGGGGTGATATCTGAGCTCTCCCCCTAGTTCTCTCAGCTTCTGAATTATATGCCAAATTTGCTCATTTCCAAAGAAATTATTGTTTAGATGTTTTTTTTCCCATCTTGATTTAGTATTATTGGATCTTCTAGCTATCAGTTGCCCAAGCAAAGAAGTTCTTACTGTCCTTTCTGTTAGAAATGGATGAGCCAGTAGGATGAATAAAAAAAGAAATAGGGAATCCAGGGACCTCACCAGAAGAATGAGAAGGATGTTTCTTTCATTTGGAGATTTGCCAAGATGGAGTGGCTGCGTGGTCGTGACATTTTGATCTGCTTTTTATGTAGATTCAGCGGATGGTGATTTCTGGTGGGAACTTCAAACCAGATACCTTGAAACCCAAAGAGGTGGTTAGTCTTCTTCTGGATGATGAAGAATTGGAGAAGAAATGTACGTACCCTAAACCTCTAACGAATGCTCTCTCCTCCCTACAAAAGATGTTTTCCTGGCCCCACGCATCTAAAACAGGAAGGGACCCTTGGGTGTGTGCCAAGTGTAGGCAAAGCCAAAGACTGTATTTGGGGAGAAACATTTTTATGTTAATATTTTATATTAAAACCAAAATAAAGACATGTTATGGAGTAGAAGGTAAAATTCACATATATTTTTAAAGTAATATGACTTCAAACAAATTTGCACCAGGAAGGCTATATCCCTACACTCCTCAGCAGTAATATATCTACTTTGTTCTGCCCAGAGAAGTGTTTCTGTGGAGGAGAGGGAGAAGCACACTGCAGACGGTGTCACACAAACCGCTCTCCCGTTTATCTCTGGCTCTTGAGAACAATGGGTTTCAGACTCACCTTGTGAGCCTCTGAGGACTTCTACAGCATCACATCAGAAAATACAATGAAACTCCTTTCTTGTGTGCTCACATTTGCCACCACTTTCTGAAAACATTTTGGGATTTAAAAGCACGCTTGAGCTGTGCAGTGCAGAGATATTGAAAGGCTAAACAAAGGAAAAAGAGTAAAGGCAAGGAAAGGCCTGTAATAATTAAACTGAATCATGGTTTGAACCACAAACAACCTGTTCAGAATCCAAGAATTCAGTTCCTTCTCCAAGTTAGAAAACTACAGGTTATCTGCCTTGGACAGATAGAAGTGTTACTTTGGAATATAAATATCAAAGGATATAGCCACTTCAGTTTCAAAGAATGAGGGTTATGATTGCCCCAGGTATTTCATCAGAGCTGTTTCTGATTTTCCTGATAGTAAGATTGCGGCAAGAAGAGAAACGGCAGCAGGAAGAAACCAACCGAGTCAAAGAGCGCAAGCGCAAGCGGGAAAAATACGCAGAGAAGGTATCTCAAACTTGGGGTGGCTGACGGGGACTGATGCAGGGCGCTGGGTGGTACTTACAGAAGAGGCTTCAGAGTGCGTGTCTTGTCGTCTCAGTTGCTGGCTGGTTATCCAGCTCAGCTGTGTGTGATACGTAGCAGTTCTGTGCTTACTGACACTTGATGAGAAACGCAGCTGAGGTAGATCTGCACTCCCAACACAAACCCACCCTGTCTGTAGTTGTGTGTAATTATGGAAACCATCTGTCGGGGTGTTACAGAATCATAAGGCTAATGTGGGTAAGATGGATGTCACATTATTAGATCCCATAGAATCTTAGAAGGAACTTCAGGGGTCATTAGATCCAATCCTTCTACCACAATTCTGCTAGTATATCACAGTGTCCTCTACTGTTGGAAAAATAAATCTCTGGCCAGTCTTTTTCTGTACATCTCTTTTTCTCCAATTTATGCCAAGGATTTGAGCTGTTTTTGTCTCCCTTTCGACATTTCTGCTTGAGCACACCAGGCTGACTGCAAAGTAGAAAGTAGTTCCCCTACATTTCTCCCTATCTTGCTGTTTCTACTAAAGTATTGTATTAGTAATCCTTATCCCTGGTCCTCATTGACATGTAAATCTGAGTGAGGCCCTCCGGGCTTTTTCTTATTTCAGGAGTTAGCGCATTAGTTCTAACTAGTTTCCGGACTTAGTATACGTCCAGGAATCGGTGGTTTAGAGCCACTTTACTGCATTCGAGAAAGGTATTTTTCCTGTTGAGTTTGCCCTACGTTTAGGTTACACTGCCTTTCTCATCTTCCCCAGCTCTGATATGGCCCCTTCTTGAACAAGGTAGCCACCTGAGCTTCAGGCATCTCTGTAGCTCTGGGCCCTTGAGTCACAGTTGCATGTGCCTCATTTCCTTGGACTGTTTGGGTTATCTGAAGTATATTGCTTATCTAGCCACGTGTTAAAGTTTGTTGCTTTAAGTAGAGGTCAGCTTCTTCCCCTTACCCACACTTGTATTGGACCTCGTGTCCAGCCATATGTGGCCTTGATGGTCAGCAACCTAGAAGCCTGTGTATATTATGTGTTCATCTTCCAGTAGATACACTGACTCTGTTTTAAAATCCACACCCTCGATTGTACCTTCTGCTAAGCAGAACTATTACCAGCCTGAAGAGTGCCCCTGGTAGACACTATAGTTATAAACCTGATAAGTCCCAGGAATGAAGGATCATGTTCCTCCTAGCCTGGTCTGCCATCTCTATCCAGTTCCTCAGATTCTCTTTTATGACTCCATCCTCACATCTCTAACCCATTACTCAATACTGTTCAGTATTAAAATAGCTTTAACACTCAAAAACAATATCAAAGGAGAAGAGATGGTTTTCTCATACAGGATATTGTAGGGTTTACCGGGTTTGCATCAGATGCCATCTGTGCTCTGAGCATGGAAGTTTCGGATAAATACCCAGTGATGATAATAAGCTACACAAAGGCATACCATGTGAACCCTAATAGAGGTGTAAAAACAAAGGCAGTTAGGTACAGTAGGTGGGTATGATCCCCAGAATTTTCCAAGTACATTGTGTGACTGATCCCAGGTCACTAACCTGTGACAAAGCCCTACTGAACTTGATTCTAGAAATCTTAACTATAGCTCAGTCACTCAATTCTCAAGCTTTTACATGTAAATTGAGGAAATTATGACAAAAATCCACTATTCCTTGGGTATAGTAAGAACCTCCATTCCCCTTATGCACATTTAAAAAGAAGGCAGAGTGAAAACATGTGCAGAAAATACACTAAAGACATCAGCCCTCCCTCTTACCTGACTGCGTCAGTTCAGCCTGTTAGGTGCTGCTGCTTGGACGCGCCACAAGCTGGCTGCACACTTTGACCCATGAAGGTTAGGCTTGGTGTGGCTTTGATTCAGGGTGGCTGGCCTGCCTTTCGGTCTGTACTATTGTGGTAGAATATCCATCAACTCTCATAAAGCATCCCTTTCCTCCTTCCTTACAAGTTTTTTTTTCCCCCTTAAAAATACACTAATTGCAAAAAATGAAACCTAAAAGTTTACAAAGTCAAATTTCCATCATTAATTTTGTCTCTGACTCCATTTTTATTTGGTGCCTATCTCCATGATTTGTCCATATTTCTTGTTTTGTGTGTTTCCAGAAGAAAAAGGAAGATGAATTGGATGGAAAGCGGAGAAAGGAGGGTGTGAATTTGGTGATCCCATTTGTTCCCTCGGCTGATAACTCCAACCTCTCAGCTGATGGGGACGACTCCTTCATTAGCGTGGACTCAGCCATGCCCAGCCCTTTCAGTGAGGTGAGGCTCCTGTTAGATGCCTTCATTGCAGCAGGGGGACTGTTCTGACCTTGTAGGCTTTGCTTCTCTTGGAGGCCTCCTGCCTTTTAGAAGGGGGTTGCACGTGAAATCCATAAGGAAAAAAGCAGATGAGGACAGGCTGGCTTCTCTGGAGTCCAAGCAGGGTATCTGACCCTCAGGAGTGAAGCCAGGCAGGGAAATAGTGGCAGGACCTCAGAAGCACACCCTCATGTAGGTCAAAGGGCAATGGGCTGTGGGCGCAGGGACTAGTGGTGGTGGTCTCGATCCTTCCTCCTCTAGATCTCCATCAGCAGTGAGCTTCACACCGGCTCCATTCCCCCTGACGAGAGCAGCAGTGACATGCTGGTCATCGTGGATGACCCAGCCTCTTCAGCCCCTCAGTCTCGAGCCACCAACTCACCCGCTTCCATAACAGGCTCTGTCTCGGACACCGTGAACGGTAAGTGATGTCGTTGTTCTGTACAACGTGGGCCTGGTCCGCTGCCTCAAGAAAAGCATCGGTTTAGACGTGGGATAAGGTCCTGATTCCTTCTAGGACAGTGGTGTTTTCTACTTTCTTTAAAGAAGAGTGGCGTGGAGCAAAAAGAATTTGTTGACTCATTCTTTCATTAGCCTGTCAAAGTGAAAAGGAGAAAGAGAAGGTTTAAGGAAAGCCAAATGACACCTTTACAAAGACTTCAAACTTCTTTGCTTCCGTTCATGCTTCACCCTTATTTTTGCTAGTTTAGTTAGCTTCACTGGGCCCTTCCTCACTTTGTCCTGTGGGGCCCGGTGTTGCTGCTGTTCGAGAAGCTCCAGGTTTAAAACTTGGGAGTCAGGGATGACTGTCTGAGGCATGAGCGCGTTGTGGAGTGCAGGTGGGCGTCAGGTAGCCAGTCCCTGGGGTTCGTTTGGTAATGACCTCATCTAGAGAAGAGATTCAGAAGTGATGGAACCACTCTTGAGGAGTCAGCATGTTTTAGCTGTTCAGGAGTCCTACTAATTCTTTGTGACTTGGTGGCCCAGCCATTAAATGAGGACACAGACATCCCTTAAGGTCCTGAAACAAACACCCTTGGAGCCAGCCTTCCCTGGCAGGGGAAAATTCTGTTAACATATGAAGAAATTGACTTTTTTTTCCCCTTTTGGCCCATTTGTTTCCATAGGAATTTCAATTCAGGAAATGCCAGCCGCAGGACGTGGTCACTCAGCCCGAAGCCGAGGCCGCCCTAAAGGTTCAGGAAGCACAGCCAAAGGAACAGGGAAGGGCCGAAGCAGAAAGTCCACCGCGGGCAGTGCTGCTGCAATGGCAGGAGCCAAAGCAGGGGCTGCGGCCGCCTCTGCGGCCGCCTATGCAGCATACGGGTACAGCGTGTCTAAAGGTATGGAGGCCCAGGGGCTGTGCAGGCTCCATGCTGGTCAGGCAGTCTGGAGGGCCTATTGAGCATTCTACCAGGTAGAGCAGGTACGGCACCCCCAGGCCAAGGAAGCTCTTTTCAGACCCCGTGTCGGGCTCTGCTTCTGTGTTGAACAGTCCTGACTCTCTCCTTGTCCTTCGAGGTGGAAGTATCTGTGAAAAGGCAGAGCTGAATGTGTGGACTACACTACTTTAAACAGTCAGAATTTTTCCTGCTTTGAGAACTAATGTTTTTTCCGAGACCCATATCTCAGTAATTGCATTTCAGTAGTCCAGGCTAGCACACTTAACATGTACCCAGCGGCGTGATCCATCACCTTAGGTGCAAGCGCTGGCTGTGTGCATGGCAGTATAGCACATGGGCCCTGCTCTCCAGTGTGTGACAGCAGTGAGAAGGGGAAGCTGTGCGTGGAATGTGTTTAACAGCAGGACAGGGCAGTGTACGTGCATTGAGTACAGAAAGGGAGAGAGGCCGAATCGTGGTTGTAGATCAGAAGGAGGAACCATGGAGCTGAAGGCAAAGTGGCTAGACTGTAATTCAGAAAGAAGGAGAAGGGTGACAGGGATTTGGACTGGCAACAGAGAGTTGGCGATGACCGAGGCATGTTGGGGGCCACCAAGCAGGTCAATCAGGCTGCGTTGAAGAGAAGCATTGGGAGTCAAGGTTAGCAAGACATAGCGAGACCTGATGGGCAAGAGTTTATCAGGGGTACGACATGGGGCTCTGGAAGATTTGGAAGGGAAGTGGCTGTTGTGGCCGTGACAGGTGGAGGACATTTGGGTCAGGGAAGTGTAGGACATCTGAGATGGTGCAGGGGGGCTCCTGTTTACGGACCACTGGACCCATTTCAGACATGGGCTTAATGTTTAGTCCATAGGGCTTTTGTAGTAAGTAAGGGCTCGCTGAAGAGAGAATGCTCAGTAAGTGTCAGTCACCTCCCCTTCCTCCTACTGCAGGAGTGTTGGCTTTTGTTTATTTGTTCATTCAACAAATGTGAAGAGAATAGCCTAGGCCGCTATCATGTCTGTGGAAAAGAGCAACCCTGCCAGGATCTCACCTGTGGATGGGCAGAGCATGGCACTCATCAGGCTTTCTCCTGGAGACCTGACCTGAGAAGGGGCTGGAGGGTAAGGGGGGCAACAGGGAGTAGAGTTTCACAAGAAAAATCAACAGTGCTTGATAACTGGGAATGGAAATCAAGGGGAGGAGCTGCTTTAGGGATTACTTGCAGTTTCGCTGTGAATGAGAAAAGACACATGTCAGCCCAGCAAGCACCTAGAGTTCTTTCTAGGAAAGGAAAACCAGTGCACAAGAAACCATGGAGATACACTTTAGACAGTATGTTATCAGGTGTAAGTGGGTTTGCTCATACAAGGAAAAAAGAGTTCGCTTTTGCCCAGGAACCATCACTGAAGACAAGATACTGGAACTGGGTCCTTGAGGTGGCAGGGCTTGGAGCACAGCACCAGGAGAACTGCACAAGTGTAAACACAGGGCAGAATGGGCAGCCTCGTGCCCTCTGACCGGACTGGGGAGTGGAGAACATCTCTGAAATTAATAAGCAGCCAATCACAAGTGGTGTTCCAGGTTGAAAGAAAGAATGTCAGAAAATGCATGAGTGCCTAGTAAGTTAGAGCTCACCCTCCTCCTTGGCTTCCCCGCATTGGGTAATGTGTGCTCTGTCCTTGAGCGCCAGGGCGCTGTCTTACTCACTCCCTGTTGATGCGGTAATGCAGAGAGGGCTGGGTAGGTGTTGTATTTCCCTTAAAAATACATCCCTCTTACTGTGAACAACAAAAAAAAAGTTGCCAAGAAGAGCAAGCAAATGTGCTAAGAGCAGGAGGGTTGCCCACGACCTCTCCCCAGCCCAGACGTCAGTAACCGAGGTCAGGCCCTGAGGCAGCTCACACAGGGTGGTGCTTACACTCTTGTTTCTTGCTCCGTCCCCACAGGAATCTCTGCCAGCAGTCCTCTGCAAACATCTATGGTTCGGCCTGCTGGCCTTGCTGACTTTGGACCTTCAAGCGCCTCTTCTCCCTTGAGTTCCCCTTTGAGCAAAGGAAATAATGTTCCTGGGACTCCCAAGAGCCTCCACTTGACCAGCAGCCTAGCCCCAGACTCCCTGGTCCGGAAACAGGGCAAAGGCACCAACCCCTCTGGAGGACGGTAACCACCTGGGCCCTCCAGCTTCCTTCAGCCAAACCACGTGCTAGAGTTCTGGCCTGCAAATGGTCTTTGGATGGCTTGCCCAGTGCGCATCTTACAGGTCAGAGGGCAGAGATGACCAGTTGCAGCAAGTGAAGAACAGGCAGGTGGTTAGGGTGAGCACTTTTCTCATCTGTGTCTCAAGAGAAGTGCTCGGGGGTTGCCTGTTGGAAGAAGGCCCAAGGACAGGGGTCAGCCCTGTAGCATCTCAGATGAACTTTAGAGCCACGTCTTAAACCTCATACTGAGGAAGGACCATCCACAGACCCCCCTGTGGATGCTCAGGCGCGCTCTCTCCATCCCCATTCCGCTCTTCAGCTCTGGTCATGTCCCTTGCAAAGGCTCCACAAGTGCTATGAAGAGCCTTCCACAGTGGAAACTTCTTTCAGGGCTGGGATTTCCTGTAGGGCTCGGAAGGGAGGAAATCATGTATCTGGCATCCCCAGTCTTTGGGCAGCTCCCCAGGTCTCCAAACTCCATTTGTCAGATGGTCGTGGCTAAAGAGAGCAGTGAGTGCAAATGAAGGTAGTGGCTTGTGAGAGTGACTGACGGCTAGAGGAAGCATGCCTGGAGGCAGTTGTTTCCTAGCGTTTCCTTCCCTGTCCTGCAT
This sequence comes from Macrotus californicus, assembly GCA_007922815.1. Lineage (NCBI taxonomy): Eukaryota > Metazoa > Chordata > Mammalia > Chiroptera > Phyllostomidae > Macrotus > Macrotus californicus. The sequence goes on from VMDR010005638.1 coordinate 35,344, forward strand.
GGTTCACACCAGAGAACCTTCAGGTTCCACCAGCAACAGTAGCAGCAGCTCCCACCTTGGGACTCCCAGAAGCCAGTAGAGAGACCAGGAGCCACCTCAATCAGCAAGACATCCTCACTGCCCCTCGTACGGACTCCCCTTGCCCTTCCTGAATGCACAGTCTCCCCACCCTTGCCCTTCAGCCCCCCGCTTGGCTGTATGCACTGTCTGTATTGCACTGAGAAAGGAAGGGACAGCAGGAGTGAGGAGGAGAGGATGGAGAGAGGGCAAGCTCAGCACCAACCCTCCCAGCCCGGCACCACCTGAGCCCGCTTCCCTCCAAGAGAGGCAAAGGGGTGGTGTTGGCATGGGAGGCGTTTCTGCTTGCCCCCGGCCTGATGTCCTGGTGGAGCAGGTGCTTCCGGGCGAGCCAGCCTCTAATTTGCACACCTGAAAATCGCGGAATTGAGTTTAGATAGATTGATTTTTAAAACTTTTTTTGGAGTAGGGGTGGTAGGGGAATCATTTAATTTAAATCATTAAGATTCCTCTGCCCAAACCCAGACTCCTGTGTACAGAAGCTATTTAGAGGGAATCAGAAAAATGCCAAGCCTTTTTTCTCTTTGAATGTGCTGTCTATTTTTATAACTGAACTTGTACATATGTATAAAGAGAGACACATCTTTCTTTTACTAACTGGAGAAAAAAAAATCCTAAATAAAATGGAGTGAGATAATTTTATGTAAATTGGGGTGTCTGTGGTCTTTACAGTGGCCTCTCCATGGAGGCATTGGGCCTTTTGATGGGGGTGGGTGGCAGGATGAAGGGGAGACAGCCCCACATCGTTCCTGTGGTCAGGCAGGACGGGTCAGTAGGACAAGGATGTTCCCACGGTGTTTCCTCAGTGGCACCCTTAATGAGGTTTAGGGATGTGCCTGGCATGCCGAAGCCAGGGCCCGTGGGGTGTGGGCTCGTTAGGACTCAGGATCTGGACTCCAGGCTTAGGTATGAGCAGCCTGGCTGGTCCACCACGGTGCAGTTACGTGGTGGCGACACTGACAGGTTCCTCCTCCCAACACGGGGGACAAGTCACCCTGGCAGTTCAGTGCAGAGTGGGGCAGAAGTAGGTTTACTGTCTTTTGTATGGAAAACAATAGTTAATAAACAATAAGGAATAAACTCTTTAACATACTCACAACTATAAGCCTACTTTTGCCCACTCTGTATATAAAATCTCCAACTAATAGGAACTTCATGGTCCCAATTTCTAAAATGGTGATGTGTGTACAAATGCATGTGTACAACCCAGAAACCAGCCCATTTGAACCTCGGCACAGAGTGTGGGTCGTGTAAGCCAGCAGAAATAGTCAGTCTTCTCGTGTCGACGGATCCTTGAAAACTGAAACTTTGAGCAAAATGAGTGTAAGAAAACCGATTTTGCCATAAGCTGATTGATACAAACAAAAGTTCTGCCCTGGCTGGTGTGGCTCAGTGGGTTGCGGGCCAGGTCCCCAGTTAGGGGTGCGGGAGAGACAACCGCACATTGATGTTTCTCTCCCTCTCTTCCTCTCTTCCCCTCTCTCTAAAAATAAATAAAGACCCCAAAATTTTTTTATATTAAACATTGGAATAAATGTGAGCTGTACATACCTTTAATAAAGATTAATAAAAGGTAAGATAAGATACTAGTGGCTGGAGCCTGTCCCAGTAGCTCAGGGCATGAGGGGGACTCAACCCTGGACAGGACACCCTTCTATCAAAGAGCCCACTCACCCTCACATTCACTCAGACTGGGACAACCTAGAGCACAGGTGGCGAACACAAGGCCCGTAGGCCGAATCTGGCCCTCCACCTTGTTTTATCCGACCCGGTACCTTGTTTCTACCCGGTGGCAGTGCTGAGCTCTCGCTTAACTGTTAAGGAGCAGTTACATTTACACAGTCCTAAAGTTACATTCGGCCCTTTGAAGGCAACTGCAAGGCTGATGTGGCCCCCAGTGAAAATGAGTTTGACACCCCTGCCCTAGACCCTCCAGTCCACCTAGCATGCACATCTTCAGGATGCGGTGGGAAAACAGAGTACCCAGAGAAAACCACACAGATGTGGGAGAACGTGGAAAATCACACTGAAACGGGGGCCCCAGCCAGGGTTTGTTTTCTCTCCTCGACCTTCAACAATGACGTTGGAGGACCTGCTGTACTGACACACTGAGAGAGGGACTCACAGTTCTCAGAGGTTGCTGTAGTTGCAAGAATCATGAACAAAAACAGGTGAAATACCATCGCTTACCAGGTAGGTGTTCCAAAGATACCCAGGCTTTGAAAACAGCTCTCTGATCAGTTGGAAAAAGAGTGAGCCCGCAACCTGGACTGCCAGTTAATGTTTGTAAAACACTGACGGAGCTCTTGCATCACCTCAGCGGAGCGCACACTGTTCCCAAGCTTACTGGCAGCACGGCCTCCTGAGCCTTGGCATGGCCTCCACACCCTGGATCTGGACGAGCTGCTGTCACCCAGTCACGAGGTTCAGCCTTTCTGTTTTGTTGATCTCAAGCAGCACTGTCAGTTACACTGAGTCTTGTTTGTAAACTTGACCAGTGCCACACATAGGACAAACACAGGACAAACCGGTGTCAGTTTCCCAATTAACCGTGCCCTCCAGTCGGCACCACTGTGGCTTCGTCAACAAGCCCACTAGTGTGGGTCCTCTCCACTTATTACTCAACAAGACCCCCAGTGACTTACTGCTAGAGCCCTGCCAAGGTCAAGTTGGCCTCTGGGGATCTGACAGCTCTGAGATCCCTGCACAGCTTTGCCCAGAGGCTAGTTCTCTCTCCTGAAAGCATGTAAGTTTTGGATCAGAAACTTACTCTTCTCCATCCCCAAACACACTACTATACTCCACTCTCACCCATTTTCAGTCTAATCCTTGAAGAAACAGCTAACAGCCTTACTGTCCTTCCTCACCTGTCCCTCCCTTGCCTAAGGGTAGAAAGGTGGGATTTGAATCTTAAAAGTGAAGGCTTTAATTTCATTAACAAGTGAGTCCAGTCAGTCCGAAGCTGTGACTCATGACCTGTTAATCTACCTCCTGAAGACGTAATTCTCCCACCTGAGGCCAGCTCTCACCTTATGAGCGCAGGGAGCCAGTTCCTTAACTCACAAAAAAACTGGGGAGGGCGCCCACCAGCTAAAAGAGGCATTCCCTCAGGAAGCCTAGGAGCTCGGTCCCAGAGTGCAGGTGTGGGCTGCTGCATCACACTGAGGGCCAACCCTTCAGCCAGTGTCACCTTGCCATGTGAGCCAGCTCTGGAAGTCCTGGATCCAGTGGGTTTTAAGATCGTGGATCTATATGAGCAGCCCTGGAAATGCAGGGTCTGACCTGGGCTCACTGTCCGTTCCTGTGCCTAGATGTTTGTTGAAACACCCAGGACTCTGGAGACCCACTCCTGGGCTTGTTTGGGTCTGTGTGGTCCTGAGGGTTGGGCTGGTCATGAAGGCTGGTAATCTGGACAGAGCATGGAGCTGGGTCTTTCTGTGTAGCCTCGCCCTGGTGTCTGCCAGCATGTTCCGTCCAGAAAGCCTCACTGCTGGCTTCCAGATCCAGCCCACGCACCCTCACCTGTGTCCCTCACAGCAGATCACCTACGTTAGAAACATACACTCCTTAGCTCCTTTAGCTAACACAAGGAGGAGCTTGGGTGTTAGCTGGTCTCTGGAGGCTGAGAGATCCTCAGGTGTGCTGCAAGAGCTGTTGGGAGTGATGAACTAAAAGACCATGAGCCTCCCAAATGGAATGGAGCAGCTCTGATTTTACTATCAGATTAAGATTTTGTGTGGAGTTAAACTAAGGGAAAAAAATTGAAACCTCTAATCATCCCTTAAGGCAATGCTTTCCAAATTTTAATATGCATAGGAATCACCTTGGAATCTTAAACTGCAGATTCAGTTTCAGGTCTTGGGTGAGACCTGAGACTGAATTTCTAACATATCCCAGGTGATGATGGTCTTGCTGCTAGTCCTTGGACCACACCTGGAATAACAAGGCCTTAGGCAGCTCCAGGTCCTAATCGGAATCAACCCCGCCAGTCGGAATCAACCTTGCTCTGAGTCCGCGCACCCCCACCCCCAGCCAGGCAGCCCTATGCAGGAAAGACAACTATATTTTTTTCTGTTACTCAACTGAATCCACCTGATGACAGAAAACGAAATCCTAGCATCTCCAGAAAAATCGGGTCCCATATGTGTTTTCTCAGGATTCTCTCTCTCTCTCTCTCTCTTTTTCATTTTAAAACTGTCAATTCATGGAGCATTTGGGATCTGGCTCCACAGCGTATATCATCAGTTTGGCTCAAATAAATACATAAAAATAAAAAAAAATAAAAATCTCAATTTGTGATTTTTGCCATTGCCATTCTCCCCGGGTAGCACCTCTGCTCAAGACGTTAGGTGTGAGAAAAGGTCTCCGATCTGGGGCTGTCCCTCTGTCCCGTGTGCCCTCCACCAAAATGTAGCCTCTTCAATCGCTGACATTCGCTGCAGGGTCTGTGATCCCTGAGTCACTGTTTTCTGCCGCGTGTGTCTTGTCATGACCAGCAGACTCCTCCGGGTCAGTCTTTTCTCAGCAGATTCCTAAGGCCTCTCAGCCTCGGGAACACGAGAAACTTGGCTGCTCTCCCACACTTCTCTGAGACTGCTGGCATGTAATGAAGCCATGCAGTTTGGGAGGCAGCTGTGGTCGGTGCCGGCGGCCCAGTTCAGCCATCTTCAGGATGCACTTTCAAACCACTTAGGTGTGGAAGGTGTAGGGAGGGCAGGGTCTGCTCTAAAGAAGGCAGAGCCTCTGGCAGCCTTGGAAGCCATGAGTAGGGCAGTAAATGGTGTTAAGAAAGGCATCATCTGCGTGAGGGAGGGGCCCTCATATGGAGGCTCCTGAGGACTCTGGGGTGGCAGCAGCTTGGGCTACTTCAGCTCTCAGGGGAATGACCTACCCATTTGTCACCCAGGAAATGTCTGGGGCAAACAGTGCCAGGACTGGGCTATGGAGAAGCTAATCCCAGGTGGCAGCCCCTGGGGTTGGGTGTGGAAGGAAACAGCAGGAAAGGTGAGAAAGAGGAAAGACAAGCCTGAGGCCCACTTCCTGGGTGTCTCCTTTATCACCAGGCTCCTGGCCACTTCTTGAACTCCTATTTTGTCTTCCTGGTTCTCCTAGCTATTGCCAAAAATGAGCATTTTACTTTTTTTTGAAAAAGGTTTTCTTGCTCATCAAAACAAGGACACTAGGTGAAAACAGAACTAGACAGAAAGCTACAAAGCTCAAAATTCTTCACAGTTTTCACACAGTCCCTGGTCCACTATTCCTGGCACCTTGGGTGAGAGAAACAAGGGTCCCAGGGTGAGGGGCTCCCCAGCTCTTACGTCCCTGCTCTCAGAGAGGTAAGAGTTTCTTCCCAAAATGCAGGAAAGGTGCTCCTGTGAGCGCGGGCCTGAGCCTCCACCCTCCTGCCTTTGGGAGTTCGTTGTCCTAGAGCCCAGAGCTCAAGAAGCAACACCTGGCCCCAAGGTCTAGGTTGTCCTCTCTGGGCCTTACCTGGCTGGGATTAGGCTGCAGCAGCCACCAAAGAGAGAAAGGAAGCAGGGCACAGAGGGTCAAAGGAGCCAATGGGGAGTTTTCTAAGCTCCCCCCGCCAGCTAATGGCCCTAAGAGCAGCTCTCTGGAAGAGTGTCCCACCCCCCACCCCCCAACTGCCACCAGCACCCTGAATCAAGCCCACTTGGAGCTATTCCTGCTTACTAAAAAAGAAGGAAGGGGTTCTTTCCCTTTTCCCAGGTAAGGGATCCTGGAAGACCCCAGGCAGCTCCATGCTTTGCACCTGTGAACCTTAAGGAATATATCTACCAAGAACTCCTCTTGGTTAACTGAGCTCAAATTTATTGTTTGTTTGTTTTTATCCTCCCCTACGGACATGAGTATTGATTTTAGAGAGAGGGAAAGGGAGGGAGAGAGAGATGGAGAGAAACTCAATCGGTCGTCTCTCCTATGCGCCCCAACAGGGGACCGAACGCACAACTCAGGCATGTACCCTGACTCAGAATCGAACCCACGACCTTTTGGTTTATGAGACAAAGCTCCAACCAACTGAACCGCACGGACCAGGGCTGCACTCAGATTGATAACCAGTGTCTAGCAGCAACCACTGACAGAGGCCCCTTAAGTGCATCCTGCGTTTCAGGGAAATGCCATGGGCTGAGCTTTGCCTGAGTCAACCCTCATCAGAGAATTCCAGTTTTGTCCTTCTGCTGCGACTTGCCCATCCAATCAGAATTGCACAACTATACCCTTAATTGCATCTATACCAGCTAATCAGAACTGCTCCGTTTGCACAACTCGGACCAATCAGAACTGTACAGATTTAGATGCCTCATTTACGTTGAAGTGGACCACTTGGTCTGGAGGGGAAATTCCTCCATAAAAGGAAACCTGCCCTTTGTCATGGTGGAGCACACTTTCAGTTTCCACCTGAGGCTCAGCCTCCTGGGTTTGCAAACTGTTCAGCTGAATAAAATCTCTCAATTGAATAAAATCCCTCCTCAGGTTGGTAATTTCTGTTGACACACCCTTGAAAAGTCATGATGTCACTTGCCTGGAAACGCCTGAGGAGGGCAGTTTGTGGGAGAGGGCAGGGATCTGGGGGGCAGTACGCACAGTAGTCTCAGTTTGCCCTCAGCACAGAGCATTGGAAAGGGAAGCATAAACTGTTATCCAGAATATTTCTGAATAGCTAAGCCTTTCAGAGAGCTGGCGTTTAGTTCTTTGAAGAGCCAGGATTTATCTTGGCTAGAACTCTCTTTAAGAGGGTTTTTTGAATGTCACTCCTCAAACAAACCATACCGGACATTCTCTTTCCTGGGGACCTGGTCACATAAGCGTCTGGCTCACCAAAACGCAACTCACGGCTACGCTGGTGCAATTCAGTCTTGTTTGAGTGGAGCCTGTGGAGCTTCGTGTTTTTGTGTTGATATGGGGCAGCCCGCCCTCTTCTAACTTACCTTTACCAACTTCTTGGGGGCTTGGAAACCGGTTTTCCTAATTCAGAACTTCTGAACCAATGAAAGGCACTCTGAAGGAGGAACTGTGGGATCTCCTAGGAATAAGGTAATGGAGCTCCGTGCCTGCCTCCTGGTCCTCTGCTGGGCTCCAGTACCTTAATGATCTAGGCAAGCCAAGTGTTCTAGGTAGGGATGCTCCTGTTTGAGCCAGTTCACTCAATCTCTCTCTCAGCATCTCCATTGGCGCGCCTCAGCTCCCTCCCTCCCTTGGGGCCCAGGCTTACTGAAAAATCTCTGCAGTCATGTGAGAAGCTCAGTCCACTGGGCCCCAGGGGCTTGCACCCTAGGGGGACCGGCAAAATGTTCTAAGCCTACACATCTGTGCACCACTCTCAGGGCAAGAGACTAGGAGTGGTCCAGGACCCGTGCCCTGCAGCACAGGGCTGCAGTGTCTGTGGGCCTGCCACTGGTGGGGCATGTGCCCTGCAGGAGCCTGCTCCAGACCATGTGAGCAGGGCAACAGGCAACACAAGAGCCACGAGCAGGTTCTGCCAATGCCCAGGGTTCCTCCCAACCGGGCCAGCCACGGGAAGGAAAGAGAGCAAGATTCTCCATGCCATCTGGTTTTAAAGTCCCTGCCCAAAATCCCACACAAGGCAGAAATGTCCAAATTCCCAGCCAGTTCAAGCCATCACCCACCATGTGCCTCCACCTGCACTGTGTCCCTGCCTCTCCTCCCATTGCCAGGACCCAGAGTGGGAGGAGAGTTTTCTAGCCCCGCAGGGGCACTGCGTTTCTGCCCAGGGCAGGGCATCACCTTGTTTCACGTGTACTGTCACCGTTTCAGCCCCGCACAGTCTGTGCAAGCTGCCTCTGGCTGTGTCGTGTCACGCTGCTCGGCTGCTGGGGCGGTGCACACTGGCACCCTGGCACTAGCTTGTTTACTGTTGTCTGGGGCACATGGGATCACGCCTCTGCTCTGCCTTCAATCCCAAGCTGCCTTTAGCACATCCCAACCCCTCTCAGGGGTCCCTCCCTTCCCTGGGGGAGTGCAGCCTCTGGCGTCAGGTGGAAACCATGCTTACCTGAGGGCAGTGAGTGAGGCCTAGCCTGTACAGGCATCTCTGATGAAGTTACCAAGGTGGCACTAGACACTTTCCAAAACTCTCGACAATAATAAATGAATATGAAACATGGTATCAAAAGACATGCTTTTTCTATTCTTTTTATAGAAAGTGAAATTTCTATATCATATTGCTTGAAAAGGCAGTCAAAGCCTCTGCATCCCTTCGCGCCCACTAGGATTGCTGTAATAAAAAAGACAGGCTGTGGATGAGGTGCGCTGGGTTGGAATCATTCGTTGCTTGTGCTAAAATGAAATGTCACAGGTGCCTTGGAAAAGTTTGGCAGTCCCTGAAAACTTTCTGAGTAAACAAAAATTTCTGTGATGGATAACTTTATGTATGCAGTTCACCGGGCCACAGGGTACCCAGACATTTGGCCAAACATTATTCTGGGTATTTCTGTAAGGCTGTTTTTGAATGAAATTACCATTTAAGTCAGTCAACTGAATAAAACAGAGTGCCCTCCCTAACGCAGGTGGGCCTCATGGAATAAATTGCAGGCTCCGGTAGAATGAGGCTGACCCTCCCTCCAGTGAGAGAGAATCCCTCCTGCCTGACAGCCTTTGAAGGTAACATGGCTTTCTCCTGCCCTCAGACTGGAACTGGAACACTAACCCTTTCTGCCAGCTGTCAGACCAAACTATACCACTGGCTCTCCTGGGTCCCTAGCTTGCTGACTGACTTGTCCTGTAGACCTTGGAACCTGCTAGCCTCCATAATAACAAGAGCCAATTATGCCCTATCCGTCTATCTGTCTGTCTCTCTGGTGAGAGACCAGCACTACATGGTCTGTGTCGCTAAAGAACGCTAACATTCCTAGGTATGCGCACAAGGGAAATGAAAACACATCCACACAAAACCTGCACATAAATGTTCATAGAAGCATTGTTCATAATAGCCAAAAACTAGAAGAACTCAAGGTCCATCAACTGATGCCTGGATAAATAAAATGTGGTATATCCACACAAAGCAATATGATTCAGCAATAAAACAGAAGGACGTGCTGAGACATGCTACAACATGGATGAAACTTCAAAACGTTATGTTGAGTGAATAACCCAAGCACAAAAGGTCATGTATTACGTGATTGCTAACTGCCCAGAATAGCGAAGTCTAGAGCGGCAGAAAACAGACTAGCGGTTGCCCAGGGCTGGGGTTTGAGGGTGACAGGTAGGGGGGGGTTTACTGAACAAGAGTGGGCTCGTCTGCCTGCCACCCACAGGCAAACTCCAAAAACAAAAGAGGTCTTCATTAAAAGGTTGCACAGTTTGGCAGGGCAGAGTACCCCCTGAATCCAGGCCAATCTCTTCCACAAAACACAGACAAAGTCCAGCCGTCCCCAGAAACAGAAACAACACCCAGAATTGCCACTCCATCCTTGTCTGTCCTTTGGAGCCCAAGGCTGCTAAGCAATGGCTTTCCAACCTTAGGTTCAACTCTCGGGGCCCACATATAGGGCCCGCACCACCATCACCAAGCTTCAGCTTCCTGTGCCAGGCTCCCAGGGATGCTGCCAACCACTCTGGCCAGTTGTGCAGGGGCTCTGTCTGTGCCAGCCATGGGGCTGGGCACCTGGCACCCAGCCACATGGTTTCCAGGGCCCTCCGGTCCTGCAAGTGCTCCCACCTGCAAGTCCATACCGAGGATCCCAGAGGAAGAAGAGCGAGTCTGCCTTCCCCTGTTTAAACCTCCCAGCCCAAACTCCCAGGCACTCCAGAAGGTTCTGCTCCCCCAACCAATCTCGCCCTTTCTCCATTCCAGGCTGGACTGGCAGGTCAGCACCCACCCCTTACTGCCATGTTGATCTTTACCGTACACCTTCAATCAGGGACCAGAACGGGGCAGGAGGGCTTTTCCCTTTATCAGTCACTTGCTAGCCTCTGGGCAAGGCCTCCTGCACTTCTCCGCCTGAGGGTAGGGAAATCTGCCTGCCTGCGCCCTGCTAGGTGGGCAACCAGGACAATGCAGTTGCTGCCTGGCTGTCTTGGCCAGCCTCCTCCTGTGGCCCTTTGCTCACTCAGGGGTCTGGCCAGGTCTACCTGCATCAATAATAAAAATGTTATAAACTCACTGTGGTGATAGTAGCATACCTCTGATAGTAAAAGCCACTGAATTGGACACTTTAAAAGGTAATTGTGACCCAAGGTAGTCATGAGCCTCGTTACCCTCCTGTCTATTCTTTCATAAATTGCCCCATCAGAGGAAAACAGAGGTCTGAGTCCCTTCTCCATCCCCACAGATGAACAGGAAAACTCGTTGCCCCAGGTGCTGAGAAGCCAACCTGCGGTTGAGGCTGCCACACAGAGAAGGTAGGACAAGAACGGTGGGGAAATGGAGCAGAAGCCATGACTGAGCCTTACGTGAAGGCTCCTTTCTCATAAATGTTGAGTTTGCCAATAACTCCTACTGGGATTAAGCCCGTTTGAACCAAATTGTCTGGTATGTGCAACTAACGCGAAAAGTGCGTAGCAGCCTAATCAAACTAAGCACAAGACTGGAAACAACCCAAATGCCAGTGCAAATGGAATAACATAGGATGGGTTAAGTATGCCTTCGTACGTCAATAAGATGGAATATTGGGGGGGCCATTAAAAAACACATTTTCAAGAATACGTGAGGACTTCCGGCCAAGATAGAGGCATAGGCAGGCACACTGTGCCTCCTCGCACAACCAAAAAAAAGGACAACAAACTCAAAAACAAAAAACAACCAGAACTGACAGAAAACCGAACTTTATGGAAGTCTGACAACCAAAGAGTTAAAGAAGAAACATTCATCCAGACGGGAAGGAGGGGCGGAGACGGGCAGCCGCCGGGTGGGGATGACTCACGGCAAGGCAGCGGCTGGTGACCCTGGAGGGCAGGAGGCGGCTGGCAGAGCAGACGGTCCCACATTCGTGTGCAGATAAACCAGGAGGAACAACTGGGGAGCAAGACAGACCACGCAACACAGGGTCCCAGCACGGGGAAAAATAAAGCCTCAGGCCTCTGACTGAAAACACCTGTGGGGGTTGAGACGGCAGCGGGGGAAACTCCCAGCCTCACAGGAGAGCTCATTGGAGAGACCCACAGGGTCCTAGAACGTACACAAGCCCACTCACCTGGGAATCAGCACCAGAAGGGCCAAATTTGATTTTGGGTGGTGGGGGAAGTGACTGAAAGCCGCCAAGAGCCAAGTGAGCCACATTGTTCCCTCTCAGACCCTCCCCCACATACAGCGTCATAGCACAGCGACGTGGTTGCCCCGCCCTCATGAACACCTAAGGCTCCGCCCCTTACTACGTAACAGGTGCGCCAAGACAAAAAATATGGCCCAAATGGAGGAACAGATCAAAGCTCCAGAAAAAAATACAACTAAGCTACAAAGAGATAGCCAACCTATCAGCACAGTTCACAAAACTGGTAATCATGATGTTCACAGAATTGGCTGAGTATGGTCACAAAATAGAGGAAAAAGTGAAGGCTATGAAAAGTGAAATAAAAGAAAATGTACAGGGAACTAATGGTGATGGGAAGAAAGTCGGGACTCAAATCAATGGTGTGGACCAGAAGGAAGAAAGAAACATTCAACCACAACACAATGAAGAAACAAGAATTTTAAAAAATGAGGAGAGGCTTAGGAACCTCTAGGATGTCTTTAAATGTTTCAACATCCGAATCATAGGGGTGCCAGAAGGAGAAGAGCAAGAAATTGAAAACTTATTTGAAAACATAATGCAGGAGAACTTCCCCAATTGCAAAGGAAATAGACTTCCAGGAAGTCCAGGAAGCTCAGAGAGTCCCAAAGAAGTTGGACCCAAGGAGGAGCACACCAAGCACATCATAATTACATTACCCAAAATTAAAGATAAAGAGAGAATCTTAAAAGCAGCAAGAGAAAGGAGACAGTTCCCTACAAAGGAGTTCCCATTAGACTATCAGCTGATTTCTCAAAAGAAAGGCAAGAAGGGGCTGGAAAGAAGTATTTCAAGTCATGAAAGGCAAGGACCTACATCCAAGATTACTCTATCCAGCAAAGCTATCATTTAGAATGGAAGGGCAGATGAAGTGCTTCTCAAATAAGGTCAAGTTAAAGGAGTTCATCACCACCAAGCCCTTATTATATGAAATGTTAAAAGGAATTATCTAAGAAAAAGAAGATGATCAAAAATAGGAACAGTAAAATGACAACAAACTCACAGCTATTAACAACTGAACCTAAAACAGAAACAAAAACAAATTAAGCAAACAACTAGAACAGGAACAGAATCACAGAAATGGAGCTCACATGGAGGGTTATCAGCAGGGGAGTGGGTAGGGAGAGAGGGGGAAAAGATACAGGGAATAAGAAGCATAAATGGTAGGTAGAAGACAGACAGGGGGAGGTTAAGAATAGTTTAGGAAATGCAGAAGCCAAAGAACTTATATGTACAACCCATGGACATGAACTGAGGCTGAGGGGGAGTGTGGGTGGGAGGGAGTATGCAGAGTGGAGGGGAATAAAGGGAGGAAAATGGGACAACTCTAATGGCATAATTGGTAAAATATATATTTTTTAGAAAGCCCTGGCTGGTGTGGCTCAGTGGACTGAGTGCTGGTCTATGAACCAAGGGGTCGCTGGTTCGATTCCCAGTCAGGGCACATTCCTAGGTTGCAGGCCAGGCCCCCAGGAGGAGGCGTGTGAGAAGCAACCACACACTGATGTTTCTCTCCCTCTCTTTCTCCTTCCCTTCCCCTCTCTCTAAAAATTAGTTAATTACGTATTTTTTTTTTTTTAAATATTTGATGACAGGAAAAGTCTCACAGTTTAATCTTAAGTGAAAAAGTAGGACACAAAGTAGTCAAGTGTGATTAATTCTATTTTCACTTACATACATGTGTGTATAGGTTTTTTAATAGAATTGTAAAAGGGAGAATGAAAAGGAAGTAAGCTTTTCTATGTGGTGAAATTATAAAATAATTTTTAATTCTTTATATCATTTTGTATTTTCCAAAACTTTCACTATGATCGTGTGTTATTTTATAAATAATTATAATAAACACTATTACTAAAGAAATGTGTTTTTTTTCCCTGGCCAGGTAGCTTGGTTAGTTGGAGCATTGTCCTGCACACCAAACTGTTGCAGGTTCGATCCCCGGTCAGGGCACATTCCTAGGTTGAAGTTTGATCCCTGGGAGGGGTGCATACAGAAGCAACCGATCGATGTTTCTCTCTCTTTCTCTCTCCGCCCTCCCCTTCCTGTCTCTCTAAAATCAATACACATATCCTTAGGTGAGGATTTTTTTTGAAGAAGAAGAATATTATTGACAGGCATGGCTCAATGGGTTGGGTGTCGTCCTGCAAAGGGAAAGGTCATGGGTTCGATTCCCAGTTGGGACACATGCCTGGGTTGTGGGCCCAGTACCTGGGTGAGCGCATGTGAGAGGCAGCCAGTCAGTGATTCTCTGGCACATGGATGTTTCTCTTCCTCTCTTCCTCCCTTCCTCTCTCTCTAAAAATAAATTTTAAAAATCTTTTTAAAAAATAAAAAGAAGTATATATTTTTAAGGGGAATTCAGAAAAACTCAAAAGCAAAGAAGAAAGTAAGATATTTCCCACAATCAAAGATCTCTTACAGTGTGTCTCCCTCTTCCAATTCAGTTCACTCACACGATAAAATGATAATGTGGTAACACCCCCTCACTTTCTGGTTTCACGGGGACTTTAGAGAAGCCATTCTTCAGGCAGAGGCACAGGCTGGGATTTCAGACACCACGGGAGATGTCTGTTTTCATGCCTCAAGTTAGGTCTGGGGCATCGGCGGAGCCTGCTCCAGTTCGCCTCAGCATGAGGCCCGCCTCTCCGGGTGGAAAAGTGAGCCCTGCACGGCCACCACCCACATAAGCGCCTTTTACCTCTGAGGGTTACCTCTAGCGCCTCTTTGTGCACAGACCTTTTCTTTTTCAGATCTGCATTTGATTTTATATGTTTGACTTACTTACTCACGAATACGTAGTAAATCGGACGGTTCAAAATCAAAAACATACCAAAGGGCATACAAAGGAAAAGCCTCCCACCCCGTCCTCTGGCCCCCAGGTGCCCTCCTGGGAGGCAAACTGTGTTGACAGTTGCTGGTGATTCCTTCCAGACATGTTTCTGTGCTTTTTAGAAGACATGATTTTATTCATACTATGATCTAACTGTGTACGGCTTCTTTTTTTTTTGCACATAACATTATGTAGAATAAGAGAGTACTGTAAAGAAGGTGAAATGTTTTCCTAGCATTAGTGAACACTCTTCCTAAACATTTGTAATGACCGCAGACCTGCCATCAAAGGGAGATGAGCCATTTGGTTGTCCTGCAGCTGGACGATTAGTGTTTTGTCCCCTTAAGTCCTCTGATTCTGTCCAGATGAAACTTCCTGAGTTCAGCCAGGGATTGCATTTGGCTCCCTGGGGACACAGGACCCTGGGGTCAGGAGGAGGCCCAGGGCACAACCCAGAGGGATGAGAGGGTGGTCCCGGCTGCAGGAGAGGGCTGTGTGGTCCGGGCCAGCAGAGGGGATATATTTAGCTGGGTCGGATGCTGCTGACTGTCCTGACCCGGGAGGACTGTGATGTTGGTAAACAGACAGGATGGCCCGGCTCCAGCTCCTTCCTCTCCCCTCTCCCCCGCTTGCTGGCAGGACAGAGGCGGTGAGAGGTGGAAGGCACAGAGGGGCACGCGGCCCGGGCGGATTCCAAAGCAGCCTCCTCTCACTGCCCCAAGTTTGTTTTTTGTCATTTCCCCTGGGTTTTGTTTTGTTTTTTGGGTTTTTT
>VMDR010005639.1:0-50252 GCA_007922815.1 Macrotus californicus
ATAAACAAATTTAGCAAAGTAACAGGGTACAAAACACAAAAAAGTTAGACCCTTACACCATATATAAAAATTAACTCAAAATAGATCCAAAACCTGTACTTAGGAACTAAAACTATACAACTCTTAGAAGAAAACAAAAGGAAAAATATTCATGATTTAATGCCACTGAAGTTATACACAGAAAAGTGGTTAAAATGGCAAGTTTTATGACATATATATGTAGATTTTACCACAAGTTTTAAAAATGAATTTTTAAAAAATATAGCTGAGATAGAGAAAGGGGTTCTTTTGCTCTCCCTAAGCCATTTCCCTACACCATTGCCTTGTCAGCATTTTTAAAAAGGTAACTGGTTAACACAGCAATCGTAAGGCCACAAGGAAAACCCAATAGAGGAAAACAAGACAGGTCCACTGGCTTGTACCAATCTGCAGAGCAGGCCTCATGGCCCAGATATTAGGCTATGTCTCTGGTGATACTGTAAGAATTTTTTTCTAAATAGATCTGACATCTCTAGAAAAATGAGCTTCTTGCATGCTGGGAGATTTCTTTTGCCTTATTCTATTCCCAGTCCTTGCCAAACTGATGATCCTGAAAAGGAGGAAGGGGACTCCGATTGTTTCTAGTCACAGAAACAGCTGCTAACAACCAGAGGCCTTGGGCCCAATGACTTCCTAATTTTTTTAAACTGAAAAATGATTGCCCCCCCCCCATAGTGTTAGTTAGCACCTCCATAATGTCATATAATTACCATTTCTATTTTTTGTGTTGAGAACATGTAAGACCTACTCTCTTAGCAACTTTCAAGTGTATAATAGAGTATTATCAACAAGGACTTCCTGTACATAACCTTGAGGTTTGGACTAGTCCAAGGACCATTAGGTGAAATGTAACAAGCCTAAAGACATTCTTGGCACAAATACACTTTGGAAGTGTTTATTGCATGAATAAGTAGATATCCCTTGAAGGTCAAACATCCCGTGACTGTTTTACCTTTTGGTGTTTGAATAGCAATTACACCAGGATCACGAATATTAGGGTCAAACTAACATGGAAAGCGTTCCATCCACATAGTCAGACAGCGTGGAAATTATAGGGGAACACACCACCAGGGCCACAGTTAAGGTAGGAGTCTTAGCCCCAAGAGGGGCCATTATTTTCCTTCTTCTAAATTCTCCAGTGGTTCTTGTGTTTGCCATTTTGATATCTATCTCATCAAAACCTGTTACAGATGTTTTCCAACTCTGCACTCTGGGGTTTTGGGAATTTGCTCTGAATTGCAGGCATAAAGGTCTACCAGGAAGTCCCTGATTTCTCTGTGTGATAAATTCCTTCTCCAACTAATTTTAAATCTTCTCCAAATACTCCTTGGTGGTTGTGTCACTAGCCTACAGAATGGAATGCCAGGTTTCTTCTGCTCCTGAGACATCCTGGCTTTGGGAATATCTGGCCAAGGACTTCCTAAGTTTTCTAAAGCACACCTTTCTTCCACAGTCCTCAAGCATTAGAGAAAATACTTTTCCACTTAAAAGTCACCCCAAAAGTTGATTTGCCTCCCCTGGTTCACAATGCCACCACGTGAGAAATAATTTAGCCCTCGCAGCTTCAGGTTGAATATGCACCCAGCCCACTACTTCCGTCACAACTCAGCCAGTCTCTGACTAATCCTCAACTTGCGCATGATTCATACACATGAACAAGCTCAGTGCATCCCCACCACCTCCACCACGAGTTCTCTCCAGCAATTCTCTGCCACAGCCGGTGCCACCAGAGCCACCAGCACCCTGTCCTCCATCTTGCTCTCTCCTCCCCACCCTTCTCAGGGCTCAGTGGAGCTAAAGCATTGGAGACAGCCTCCCTGACCCCTCTCAGCAAGAGTTGGTGATGCCAAATGGCAGAAGGAGACAGTTTTCAGAACAGGGGTTTTGCAATCAGGAGAGGCATGGATCAAGTTTGAGTTTCTTAACTTGTTGGCTGCATGGCCTTAGATACATTTGTTTATTTCTCTAGTTCTCATCTGTTAAATGGGAAGAAACTGTACACATCACTGAGAGGGGTCATGAGGATTAAGTAACAAGGCACAGAATACATGTAGAACACAGAAGGAACTTTATAAAAGGTGGCTATTATTATCAGTATTAATACCAAAGACTCAGCTCTTTTTAGACTCACTGGCAGCTCAGGCCACTGCGAATGGCCCCAGACTTGTACCCAATGGTCTGCTCCTGCTCACATCTCATCTCATTTGCTTACTCTTTCCAGCAAGTTCCCAGAACATGCCATTCCCTTTCCAACCTTGGTGACACGGCACTGGTTCCTCCTTCTGTCTAGAGTACCCTTTCTCTTATCTGCTTCTTCCCTTTTGCCTGGCTGACTTCTCATCTGCTAGGTCTCAACTTAGATGCTACTTCCAAGGGAAGCCTTGCTGAGTGCTCCCTCCTCAACAACCCCCCCCCCCAACATCACCACCACCACCACCACTACCACAAGGCTTGATTAACGCTGTTAAATGCTGTACCTCCTTGGAACACTCCCCACAATTAGAATTGCACCACTATGAATTTAACCATTGTTATGTGTCTATCCTCCCCCAGACCATAAGTTACATGAGGGTAGAAACTGTGTTCATCATGGTGTCCTCATCACCTATGAAATGGCTTGACACATAATGTGAATGATAGAGACAGAGAAAGAGAGGAAGGAAGGAAGGAAGGAAGGAAGGAAGGAAGGAAGGAAGGAAGGAAGGAAGGAAGGAAGGAAGGGAGGAAGGAAGAAAGAAAGGAAGGGAGATTCTTGGCTACATAGGACCCTCATATCATTCTAGCTCCTGGCCACACTGGTCAGCTCACAGGACTTGACCTCTGTATCTACTTTCCTACACAGCTTGAAGCCTGTTTCCAGATCTCAGCCAGGCTTATGGTGCCTAACACCAAACCCAGCTCTTCCAGGCCCTCTCTTAAAGGATTAGTCACTGCTTCTAAACCTACCAGGCCATGCCTGAAGTCCTACAGGGCATAAGCTAAACTCCTTAAAACACACCCCAGCTACCTGCCTGCCTGTGCATATTTCCTCACACCTGGATTCTCACTGTGGTGTCCTTTCTCCTAGTTAGACACCTAGCCATGATGGCTGCCTGGACTTTCGTTAATTTCCCATGCACGAAAGACATTAGACACCCCTGCCCCCAGACCCCTACTAGTGAAGCCCCAGGTCTTTCCTCCATTGCTGTGTTGTAGAAGCCCCATCAAGCTTCATGCTTCTGGTTCTGAAGTCCAGGGGACACAGGTTCACGGTCACCATTAGTGCTTCTAGGACTGTCAAGGAGCCTAACTCTTGGTGTAATATCCTGGGATCATTTCTCACTAACTTCCCATGTCTTTTCTATGAATTTTAAAAATAATTAACTTGAAAAATATTAAATTTTCATGAAGTTTCTTACTTGCTTACCTGATTAGCAAGTAAGCTAACCTGTGGTTAGGGTTTACCTACCACAACCAAGTTAAATTAACCCGTGTGCCATCCAACCCCAACTGAACACACACATATTTTAGTCTTACCACGCCTGTGCCGATCCCCATGTATAACTTTGTTTCTTTGGGAAAATGCATGCCCAGATCTAATCAAGCAACCTAGATAATAGTCCTTGGAACCTCAGTCTTTGGTGGGTAAAGGATTGCCTGCCTTTCCACCAAACCATGGGCCTCCCTGCAGTTGGAAATGGGAGAAATTCCAGGAGTGATATAATTTAAGTTCAAATTTAAAGTAATAAGAATGGCTTAGGTACGGGCTAGGGAAAATCAATTGCTCGCCAGGTGGCTCTCCTTCATGTCTCCCTCCGTGCTGCACCATCCACCCTCAAATCTTTGTTCGCACTGATTCCCCCAAAGGGATACCTTCTCCCTTTCCCTTCACCTAATTAGACTCAGCCTATCTTCTAGGTCCATCCTTGGAGCTTCCTGACACTTCTCCAGACTGTGCCCACATTGACTTTCTCAGCTCTTCGGATACCTAGCACATGTCCTGTCTCAGTTTGCACTGGAATTGTCTCACAAATCCTAGATCCTTTCATGGACTTGGAGCTGAAGTCCTGGCCATCTCCTACCCCTTGCTATCATGCATTCTCTAGCTCCCTAACTTTACAGGAAATGGAGAGAATGAAATGGGACCAGCCAAGAAAGCCCCAGTGTCACGGGTCAACAAGGTGTGGCTGTTTCTATCCCCCAAAGGTTTCTGCTTATAAAGAGGTTTCTGCTTATAAAGAGGTTTCTGCTTGTGAGGGGGTTTCTGCTTGTGAGAGGGTTTCTGCTTGTGAGAAAGCACACACGCTTTCTAGGAGGAAGGACATCTTATTGGTTCAGTGAGCTCAGCTGTTAGGTTGTGTGAGGTGACCGGTAGAGAAAACAAAAAAAAAGAGAAGTAGGGGGAGATATCAGCTGCAGGACTCTCCTATAGCAGGAAAGCTGGAAAGAGGGGATAGTTGGAAGCAGAGCCTGTGAGGCTACACGTTTGAAAAGAGAAGGAGAGGAGCAGGAAAATGAAGATGAAGGAGAGATGGAACAGCCGGTATAAGGGTTGAAACTAAGGGTAAAGAAAGACATGTTTAAAGACAATGTTAAAGAAGACTGCCCTGTGTGACATGGTACATAACTTCTTCCTTTCCTTCCTCAGAAAATTTCAGTAAAAATCAGCATTGCTCCTTGATAGTTTCAGAATCAGCTGTGTGGAGTGTTCAGTCCATTTTTTTTCAATGAGGCAACAGATGTGGCAATTCTCACAGTAGATGCAGGGCAAACATGCAGCCTCCTAAGGAAGCCCAGTTTGGGGTCAAATGGGTCATGTGGTTATCTTTCTTTCTTTCTTTCTTTCTTTCTTTCTTTCTTTCTTTCTTTCTTTCTTTCTCTCTGGTGTCAGAGTCATACTTTATTGATGCAAAGATTAAATAAGAAAAATACAATTGGGGAAAATGAAAAACAAAAAGCCACCCTGAGTCCCACCAGGTTAATACATCTTTTCCTTATTTTTCTCAAATCCTGATTGAACTTTTGAGAAATGTATTCTTAACCCAGGACCCAGAGAGACTTCTGCGACAAAGGAGAATCCAGATCTTTGACAACCTATGCTGTACCCATGGACAGCTGATTGCTGCTTACTTGTGGCTCAGTTAACAGGAAAAACAAAAAAAAAATCTACCAGCTCTGAAGAACTCTTTCCTGTCCCTTCTCAAGGAAGGCCAAGGGATGAGAAGGGGCCCCCAATTTGTGGGGGAGCATTTGGCCCCAGCAGCCACACCCTCACACTTATTTAATTTGAGAAACTGGAGCAAGCCAAGAGCAACAGCTTGTGATTTGTGGGTGTCAAACACACCAGAAAGTGGTCAGCGTGTAGGTGACAGATGGGAGGGGGTGGTATTCCTTAGCTGCGGTGGAGGGGAAGGCCCAGGGCCTCTTCCATTTTGGAACCTGTGGCTTTTCTCTGCTGAGGAGCGCTGGCCATGCTGGGGTGGCCCTCAGGAAAGTCTGAGTGTGCAGGCCTCTGAGCCTGAAGGTCAAATGTGGTTACTTTAAAAATAAACTTTTATGACTATAACCCAGGCTCAGTTGCTTGCATTTGTGGCCTTGGGCTGAAGACACTGGCCACAGCTATGATTTGCATTCACCAAAAATAGTCACTTCAGCATCTGAGAGTGAGTTCGGGAAGGAAGAGCCAAGTTCAATTTCTCACTCTCTTGCTGCCGTGTTTCTCCATGGGACCAAGCAAATCACCTTAGTCCATGTTCTTCCCTCTTGCTTCAGTCACACCTGCTCAGGCTTAGTTACCTTCACCTGACAAAACTTTATTTTGGAGCATTTATGTCCCAGACACTGTCCTAGACACTGGGGATTCAATGGTGAACAAAATAGACATAACTACTGCCTCAAGGGTCTTAGGGTCTTGTTGGGTGTGTATTAGTTTCCCATGGCTACCATAACAAAATATCACAAACTGTGTGCCTGAAAACAAGAGAAATTAATTTTCTCACAGCTCTGAATGCCAGAAGTTCAAATCAAGGCTTTGGCAGGGCTGTTCTCCTTCCAAAGGCTCTAGTGAAAAATCCTTCCTGCCTCTCCCAGCTTCTGATGGTTGCTGGCAATCCTTGGCATTCTTGATGCTCCTTGGCCTGTAGATGCCTCACTCCAATCTCTGCCTCTGACTTCACAGGGCTTTCACCTCTGTGTGTTTGTGTCTGTGTCCAAATTTCCTTCTTCTTGTAAGGATACCAGTCCCATTGGATGTACAACCCATCCTAAATCAATGTGACCTCATCTTAACAAATTACTTCTGTAAAGACACTATTTCCAAAAAATAAGGTCACATTCCGGGGTTCCAGGTAGACATGAATTGGGGTGATGGGGAGACACTGTTCAACCCAGTGCAGGATATCAAATGGTAAGCCAATAAACACACAAGTAAAAAGAAATGAGGCAGGATTACATGGCAAGGATTAACCTGGCTGTTTTCTGTATCTCTTCCTCCATCTTCCTTCTCACTGGGACATCTGGTCAATACAAAACAAAACAGAAACAGCAGCAAAAGAAACAGCACTCTCCAGGCCACAGGAAGATCCTTGGATTCACACAGTGTTTCCTGGCAGAGTTTTTCCTCTCCCATATCAGAGCCCAGATAAGCCAGGCCCAAGAGGGCTGCATTCTATGGGGAGGATCATTGAAAGGAATGGCTGGGTTGTCCTTCAGCAAGGCCCCCTTGCATGCACAGGCACACACACACAACTCTCCACCTTGCCAAGAGTCTCAGGCACTTGTAAGTCCCTCTAAATTAAGGGGACTGGGACACCTCTGTGGAGACGCAGCCATAAGAGCAGTTAAATAAATCCAACTGGAATTTCCATCTGAGCGGAGACCATGGCAGACACACCAGCACTGTCTATGTAATTACAGGTGGTGATAGGAACAGAACCAGTGCACTCACATGGAATAATAGACAGGGCTGATTTTGAATGAGGGCCAGAGAGTTCTCCGAGGAAGTGACGACTAAGAAGGGACATCAGGATGGGGGAAAGTTCACAGGCAGAGGGGAGCAGGGTGGGAACTTTTCCAGCAGCGGGAACAGCTTGTGTCCCGGTTCTGAGGGGGAAAAAGCTAGGTACTCTCAGCCTTCTGGACCGAGGCCCTAGGCTGGAGGGAAGCAAACAAGGGAGAGTAATACTATGTAGGCTGAAGAGGGAGGCACAGGCTGGAGCTGCAGGCCTGGCAGGTCACGATGAGGAATCTGGAGGTCAAGTCAATAGGACTCCATGATGGAATGATGGCAGGGGGTGGAGGGGAATCAGGTCTGGGTAAGCAAGGGCAGCATCAAGGATGACTCAGCTGGTGAAAGTGGGAGGAGCAGATTTGGGGCAGGAGGGCATTGAGCATTCATCTAGGGACACGTGAAGTTTAAGATCTCTTCTGGATGGTCATGTGGAAATCCCAAGTGGGTAGGTAAATGGCTGAGTCTGAGCTCAGTGAGAAATTCAGGGCCAGGGACACAAATGTGGGTGTTATCTCAGGAGAGCCAACCAGGCTAAATCCATCCAAGTGAGCTACTGTGTGGCAAAGAGGAAAGTGATGGATTTTATTTTTAATAAAAAAATAAACATTTTTAAATTTTATAAGCAAAACACATTCATTATACAAATGCAATTCAGGCTGGCAATAAGAGGGTAAAAATGGGAAGGAATATTTACACAGAACGATGTGCTACAAACATGTCTCTGTGTCAATATTTTTCCCAGCACAGTTGGCGGGGGCTCTGTCCATGAACATTTAGGTTTTTCCTAACATGCCCCCATTGTAAACAACACTGAGATGAACAAACTTGTAGTTTTTATGCATATTCTGTCATCACTTCCACAGAATAGATGTCTACAGAATCTACAAAGGTTGGTGCTTTCCATGGCTTTTGGTCATTGTCACTGTGCTGCCCTCCAAAATGGTTGGGTCTATTTATGAAGCTATAGGTATGCTTTGACCAGGAGGAACACTCAGATGGGGGAGGTCTCTGGTGGGTTCCCTCCCAACCCCACCTCCTCCACCCAAGGAGATAGGCAGATCCATGGGGTGGGGGCTATAACCTCGGGGAAATGTTTCAGAACTTTCAGGAGTGATTCTCCTGAGTGCCAGGGGTGATGTTGGGATCAGAGGTGGCCCCCTCAGGGGCCCCAGGGCTACTAGCTAACTGGAACTTACAGGACTACAGGTAGGCCCCTATTGCTCATGGTGATGGGGTTAAGTCAAGTGGGTTTAACATGTCACCCTTAGGCCTTTCTTCAGAGTCTCTCAGCCTCACTCATCTCTCACTCCATCCTCTTCCAGGAGCCAGTCCCAAGTCGGGCAAACCAGCTTTACACAAGGGCAGCCTGACAGCACCTCTTGGGGCTCTGGGAGCATGATGTGGGGAGAGCATAGGAACCTGCTTGGTGCTCAGCACCTGCAACCTGGAACGTTCCCTCTTCTCACTGATGACCTGTCCTCAGGTGATGGCCATCTGGACAATGCATCTCAGCAACTCTCCCTTGTTCATTGCCCTGTTTTCCAGGTCTCTTACTCACTGGACCTCACTCCCCAACAAGGACTTGCATTTGTTTTGGTTTGGCTCTGCTTTTGGGGGGATCCCAGCTAAGACAGTCATTTCTAGTTGTATGACCTTGGGAAATGCCCTAACTCTAATCTCAATGTTCTCATCTCCCAAAGGGGAGAGAATAGGAGTGCTTCCTGTGGCAAGCAGACTGATGGTCTCCAAAGATTCTCACATCCTAATCCCTGGAACAGCAAATATGGCTGCCAAAGAAAGACAGAGAGATGCATTGGTACTGGTTCTGAAGGTGGAGGAAGGGGCCATGAACCAAAGGATGCAGGCAGCCTCTAGAAGCTGGGCAGTGCAAGGAAATGGATTCTCCTAGAGCCTCCAGAAAGGAATATTGCCATCCTGATGCTGGTTTTAGCCTAGTGAGACCTGCGTCAGCCTTCTAACCTTCAAAACTGTAAGATGATGTATTTGTTATTTTAAGCTATTAAGTTTATGGCAATTTGTTATAGCAGCAAATAGAAAACTATATACTATATACTCATCGGCTATAGTGACAATTTTATGAGATAATATATGTAAAGTACTGAGCTCAAAGCCTGGCATAGAAGAGATGGTTGTTGTTGATGTTCCTGGTTGGTAGCAAATAACCCTAGAAAGCCTGTCTAACTATTACTTTGAGCAAATATCAGTCCCACCCTGGTGATTCAGAAGCCTAAGAATGGGGAGGAAAACTGTGGCCTTTAAGGGTCACACAGATGATCTTGATATACAGGCAGGACCTGGAACCTCGCCTCTGAGCCCAGTTATACCCTTGTGGCCACTAGCACTATTCATTCCCTGGTCCCTTGGTACTCCTGTCTTTGTCCCATCTCAGGCTGCCCCAGACACCTGAAAAGGACACCAGGGCCTAAACTAGCAACCATATCCATCGGTCTGAAAATGCCTTCCTGTCAATTTGATATTTTTGTCACTGCAAATTCCTCATATTCTGCATTTGAAATATGAAGACACTTCTTCAGGCACCATTAATGTACCAGGTCATATTCTCACGGTGGGGTCCCAGGGTCAGCAGCATCAGCATCACCTGGGACTTGTTAGAAATGCAAATTTTCCAACCCATCCCAGATCTATTGAATCAGAAACTCTGGGGGTGGAGTTGGTCCGAGGATTGTGGGTTCTGGTTAAGATGAATAACAGAAACTCTTGGGGTGGGACCCAGCAATCTGAGTTTTAACCAGGCCTCCAGTGATCCTGATTGTACCAGATGCCCAACGCAGGGTACCACCATAGGAGTGCTTCCTGTGGCAAGCTGATAGATGGCTCCCAAAGATGCCCACATTCTAATCCCTGGAACAGCGAATATGTTAGATTACATGGTAAAAGGAAGTTAAAGTTGCAGATGGAATTTAGATTGTTAATCACCTGACATGAAAACAGAAAGATTATCCTAGATAGTCCAGGTGGGCCCAATGTTTAAAAAATGCCCCTAGAATGGAAGAGAGAGGCAAAAAAAAGAGAAGTGGCTGCCAGAGAAAGACAGATGCATTGTTGCTGGCTTGATGGGATAGGAGGAAGGGGCCGTGAACCGAAGGATGCAGGCAGCCTCTAGAAGCTGGGCAAGGCCCAATGAGATGTGAGATTGCACATTTCACTGGGTTGTAAGTTTAGTATCTTGTCTATTCCTAACACTGTCTGGGGTCAGTCACACAGGATATAAGGCTTATTAATTAATTCAACAAATATTAATTGAGAGCCTACTGTGTGTGAGACACTGAGCCCAAAAGTGGGGTACATTGGCGTACAATTTAGCTTGGGACCTGACCTCACATTCAACATAGTGAGGACATTCAACAAATCCTCCCTCACCCAGTAAAAAGTCACAAAGTATGGTTTGCAGAGTTTTAAAAATCCATGCTTTTCAAACTTTAATTTGCCTCAGAGTCACCTGGGATGTTCTTACCATGCAGATTCTGCTCCGGTAGACCTGGGGCGGGGCCTGAGAGTCTACACTTCTAACAAGCTCTCAGTTGATTCTGAGGCTGCTGGTCTGAGGGCCACACTTTGAGTAGCAAGTCTTTAAACCTCTTAAGGCAATGCCATGTTCATTATCCCATTGTAGCCCCCAGTTTTCGTCGACGGAAGAGTGGCAGGAATTATTAGCCTCGTTTTCAGGTAAGAAAACTGATATCCTGAGACTTGTTCCCGTTGAAGTCTCAGGGTTTGTGCCGTAGAACCCAGGAGCTGCTGGGCCTCTGCCGCCTTACCAAGAGTGCTGGCAGCTGAGACAAAGGACAAAGGCACAGTCCTGATGAACTCCTGCATTCTGGTTTTATCACAGACCACAGAGCTCTGCCTGCATCATCCTGACAGGAGGGAGACAGCTGCTGCTGGGGTCTCCCTCCTGTCCAGGGCTTTGATTAGAAAACAGATGTGGTTTGGAATTGCCTCTGAGTCCAAATGAGCTCTGGGGCCAGCTCTGAATGATAAGGACAGAGCACCCCCCAGTCACCGAAGGGGAAAGAATAACACGAGCTTTGCAGCCCCTCTCCCTCCCCTACTTTTAAAAATAAAAGTCCCCCAATTTCCTTCCTACTGGGAAGAGAAATTGGGGTGCAGGCTTTTCTTGGCTTGCTTCCAGTGGGCAGCTGGAATCTATTTGACACATTCACACAGTCACTCTTTCCTGATATTGGCTGGCTGGAGGAAAGCTACATTTCAGTGGAGATAGCTACTTCCCGTCTTGGGCTCCCTCTATCCCTGGGCCAGCGGTGCCCCTGCCAGGGCCACTCTTTACCTCTTACATCCCTGCTGTTTGTTGCCTAGGGCTGAGCTTTCTCAAAGTTGGGGAAGGCGGTATGGCTCTAGGGGATAAGGAATTCTTCCTTTGGGAGGCTCCACCTCACATCCTATCAAGCATATTAGAAAGCATCCGCATGTTAGGTAGCCAACATTTAGCTCATTTGAACCAATACTATTTGTTATTTGGGATTTTAAAAGATACTGGTTTTATAATTCTGCTTTTGAAATGATTCACCTACAAGGAATACACCCAGTTCGTGACTGGCCATGATTTCTCAGAAATCATTATGCACACTAGAAAATCTTTGCAAAGTAGGAAAAACATTGTTTTAAATCCTGAGTTTTATGAATTTCAAATTTAACTATTCATGAAGTTTACTGTGATATTTTTGTAGGCATTTAATCAAACCTTCATTCATTTCCATTTGTAGTTTTCTCTTCCTATTTTGCAGCTCCCTATGATTATTTTTTAGAAGAGGTTTAAACACTTCTGTAGGCCCTTGGGGGTACACGAGGGCTAAGACGGCTGTGAATGAGGGAGGGCGAGGCTGGTGAGAATTTGGGCAGCTGGTGGGTGGCACCTGAGGGTACCACTTACTGCCAGGGTGAACATTCATAGCACTTTGCTTAGTTTCTGCATTTCCTTATCTCCAGGGATCCACTTTCATCCAAGAATTTGGTTGCCATGGTGACAAGGAATCTCAAATTATGTGGAGAAAACCAGGGAGGATCACCAGGTCCGGGAACTTTGTTCAAATTAACTCAATTTTAATTATTGAAAGTGTGGTGAGTGGTGGGCAAGGGGAGTGCAGTCCAGTCTGGATTGAAGAAGAGCCACTGGGAGGGGGTTGGGGGTGGGGACACAGGATGGCAGTGGGACAGGGGCCTGGGGGCCGGGGCAGCTGAGTGAAGGCCCTGTGGTAGAGATTAGTCCTTAGGGCTTGGGTGCCAGATGGTCTTTCAATCCTGGCTCATCTCCTTTATCATGTGACCCTGGGCAAATAATTATGTGCCTTAGTTTCATCGGCATGAGAAGGTAATAATAATGCCTGTCTCCATGGGTTGTTGTTGGGATTAAGTGAGATACCAGTGCTTGGTATATACTAGATGCTGTATTCACATGTGTAGGTATTTATGTTTGTTAAATTCTATGAAGGTGATAGCTATTTTGTCTATTTATGTTATTTTCACACTATTTATTATTTTTATTATTCTGGGTGGGGCCACTCTCAGTGTCTCTGCCCTCAGATAGTGTGACATACTTGTTTTCCTGATGGCTCCAGTGCGCGTTGGAATCCTCAGACCCCCAGAGCTCTTAATGGTTCGCAGCTAAATCCAGTAGCCAACACCAGCTGAGGGAGTGTTTTCTAAGAGGAAAGTTAAAGGATGAAAACAAAGCCCTCCAAGACACATCAAGCCAGGCGAGCTTGCTGTAGCAAGGGTAATGAGGCAGCAATTAAGACAACAGTGTTGGGTTAGTGATTTTCAAACCCAGATGTACATTGGAATTGTCTGGAGTCTTCCACTGAATCCTGGGAGGTGGGGAAGAAGGATTTCGAGGGAGGTTTTGTGGGCCAGGCTTGGAAGTGTCTGGCCTTGCTTCCACCCCCACTCTGCCGGCCACACTCGAAGACATGCCACAGCTCAGTGCATAGGGGACTAAGAAACGGGTCAACCACATAGCCAAGATAAAACCCAGCCAGCCACTGGCACTACAGGTGATTTTAATGCACAGCGAAATTCAAAAACTGCTCTCTTGGGGCAAAAGGTAAAGAAAATTGAAGTTTCAAAAACAAAGAGACAGAAGGAAGCAACACAAAATATCTGATGGTGGAAGAGAAGCTTCCTGTTTACAAAACTATCACACATACCCCCCCTCAGTCGTCCAGATGTGGTCTCCCAGCCTCCCACTTGCCCTTCAAATTCCTACAGCCCCTTGCCCAGGCCTCCCTGCCCCATCTAGCACACCTGAGGTCATCGTGTGCTCACGTGTCTCCTCAACTACACTGGAGACAAGGGCTACAAAGTCTCCATCCCTGAATCCCAAGTGCTGACATGGTGCTTGGCACAAGTACTAAGTGCCGGTTAGATGTAGTTGCAGAGGAGACAGAGGGCGGAGAAGAAAATGACAGGAGTAAGTCCCCAGTGGTTCAGACTCTGCCTCTCAGCAGCCTGGTGACCTTGGACAGGTTCCTTCACCTCTCAGTGCCTCGGTTTCCTTGTTTGTAAAATAGCATTCGTGATCACAACCACCTCAAGGGCTGGTTGTGAGGGTCAAGTGAGGCAATCTATCCAAGTGTGCTTAGCAGAGCATCTGATCTGTAGTAAGTCATGGGTAAGTTCTGTCGCTATTGTTGTTAGAAGACAATAGGCAATCCCTGAAACAACTGAAAGGACCTGAGGGCAGAAAGGCACCATCGCAGCAAGAAGGGCCTGTGTGCATGTAGAACAGGCGTGAAGAGGTGTCCAATGGAGACAGAAAAGTTTCCCCATGTGCCACGGCCAGGAAACTTCAAAGCAAGTAAACATCAGAGGGTGACATTTAACTTTTTACAGAGCAGATGGAACATCACTGTTCTAGGCTCGGCAGGCTGAGGCAGGAAATGGGTCAGCCAGAGCTGAACGGTTGGTTGACACAGGTGACTGAAGGAGTCCCATGGTGCCAAGTCGAGGCTGATGTTTTGAAGGGGGAATGTGGGATGCGTGTGGGAGAGAAAGACAGATACACCTGGGCAATCTGAGATCCACCAGATAATACCTGACTCTGTTGGCAGGCAACAGATGATGGCTTTGCTGCGTTAAATTTTCCATAATTCAAAAGATATATTGCAGCAGCCATGTGATGAGATTTCAAAGATTTGGAGCATATTTGAAGATATATTGGGAAAAGCCCATCTATGATAAAACTCTGAGAGAGATAATGCCATAAATTTCAGCTCAGCCGTTCAAGATTTAGATTTACTTCTCATGACAATGGAACACAGGCCACTCCTGATGTCACCGAAATGAAGCGTCTGATTTATGGATTACCTGGGTTACCTGCTGGCCCTTTCTCCACTCACTAGCTCCCCTGAGAAGGTGGTCAAGAGATGAAAAACAAAGTGAGATGCCCATTATTCAAGTCTGATAACAGTGAAGGAAGCTGGTTGAATCTGCCTTCCAGAGGAGCCAGGGTGATGCAGGCCATGGCTCAGGGGCACTCCAGGGTCCCTTCTGTTGTTGAGACTCCAGGATTCAAATGCTGCCCTCTACCTGCACATGGTGCTGTGCTTCCCCTCACCTCCATCAGGAAAGGGAGCACCAGGTGCTTGCTTGGCTTTCTTTGAGATGGGTCTGACCCTGCAGGAGGTGTGTGATCAGAGCTGGAAGAACAATCCATGGTTAAAGAATGTTCCCCTCTCCTACTGCTGGTCAATGCCCACAATTCTGGAGTCAGACAATCAGCCCTTATCTACAGGTCTTGGCTGCCATTAGAGCCATCCATTATATACGGTGTCCTTTTGTGATTGCAAGTTATCTTAAAAATCAAGGGTAGGGAGTGAGGCACAGGGGACACCTTGCAGAGGAGTGAGAGGGCAGCCAGAGAGGCCAGAGTACAGCCATATGTCCCTCCTATGTTTAAATTCTTTCTAGCTCTCTGTGGCCCCGGTAATGAAATCCACGTGGCCTTCGATTTTCTGTTAATTCCACTTCACCCTGTGCTACTTCCTGTTCACTGCTCTAAAGCTTCACGGGTCTTATTTCATGTCCTTAAACATATCAAGCTCTTCCCCACCTGTCCACGTGTCCTTGCCTCTGCCTGGAGAAACCTCCACTGCCCCTCACACAACTGAGTCCTCAGAGGTTTACTCTTTTCTCAAGAGGAGGAGGCATTTCCACTGCCAGAGGGATCTGGCTGCCGTGGCAACCGTTCTACCCTGGGCACCTGGTACATCTATATAGTCATTCAAGTGGTTGTTGAATGAATAAACTTGTTTCATAATTTGGTTGGGCAAGTCCCATAGCGGGGTTCCCGATAGGATCAGGCTTGGTGAGTGGGCTGAGTTTCCATAAGAGTCTTTCAACCAGGTTCTAATTTTGGTGAAACTATCTTTGTGGGCACAAGTGAATGTGCTTGCCACTCATGAGTCACGTCTCCACTTATCCTGCTGTAGGACCGCAGGGGCCGGGCCCCGGAAGACAGCCCCATCCTACACTCACTTTTCATTTCTTTCCACCTTAGGAACAGTGGGGTGCCACCTAGTCAGGAACCCTAAGAAACAGGGCTTGTGAAGGTGGTCAGGATCTCAGTGTTATGGAAATAAGAATTAAGAAGGCAACTAAACACGTAGAAAACAGTTTTCTTTCCTGGAACCCAGCAGGACTTTCCACCATGTGAATCCTGGAGGTAGAGAATGGGGTTGCCATCCCAGAGTAGAAAATGAGAGTAGCCCTTAAGTAAGATGTGTTAACACCCAGGAAGGAGGGAGATTCTGATTCCAAAACATGCTGAGTCTCAGGATTTTTATAATTTTCAAATTTTATATATATATAAAAAACTGTTAAATCCTCTCTTCTTTTATACGCTTATTCTTATGTATATATATTTAATGTATATATGTACACATATATAAGGTGTTCTTATATATGTGCATATAAGAATTGTGTGTATATATGTATTACTGTATATATGTATATACATATATACATACATGTATACAAGAATAAGAATATACAAGAGAATTTAACAGTGGTTATTTTTGAGAGGTGGTAAGTACAGGTAGTTTTTTTTTTTCTTTGCTGGATTTTCTGAAGTTTCTAAAATGAATGTGCTTTACTTTTGAAATAAACAGAATGAAAAGATTTTTTAAAACTTAATATACTCTCATTAAAGGAAATAATTGCAAAATACAGTAGAGTTACAAAGGAGGGAAAATTAGTCAAATTAATTACTATTCATATGTTGGGTTTTTGAAATTCAGTCTTTTTAAAAACAAGCTATTTTGTCTTATCTACCATAGTTATAATCATTCTATATGTAAGCTATTTTTGTGTTGCGTTTTATTTTTTTTTAAGATTTTATTTATTTATTTTCAGAGAGAGAGGAAAGGAGGGAGAAAAGAGGGAGAGAAACACCAATGTGTGGTTGCCTCTCATGTGCCCCCCATTGGGGACCTGACCCACAACCAAGGCATGTGCCCTGACTGGGAATTGAACCAGCAACCCTTTGGTTCTCAGGCCAGCACTCAATCCACTGAGCCACAGCAGCCAGGGCTTGTCTTGCATTTTAGAACTTGTTTTAATATAAGCACTTTCCATGTTATTGCTTAGTCTTATCAACGTCATTTTAACTTTCAAATAATATTCTATTAAGATACTATAGTTCGACTTTTACCTGTTTTCTCATTTGGGGACATACCTGCTGTTTTCGATGTTTCATGGTTATAAACCACCCTTACCTTGCCACGTCACAGAATTGCAATTTCATTCTGAAGGCAATGGGAAGTCACTGACAATTTTAAGCCACCGAAGACATAATCAAGTTTCCGTTTCAGAGAGCTCTTGTGGTGGGCTCACCTCGGGCTGAGGCTCAGGGTGGGCAGAACAAGGAAGTCAGGGCCAAGCTGGAAACCTCCCTAGTCTCCCATTTCACAGAAATGTGTACGCATAGTTGCAGTTCCTGCTTTCACTGTACACGTGGTTGTAAACTTTGGAGCACTGCAGAAATCCAGGAGGCTAACTTTCCCCTTTTTCAGATGATCGAGTGAGGCTCAAAGAGTGTACGTGACTTGACTTCCTCTAAGATCACATAAAGATCTGGTCTTCACCAGCTCTTCTAATGACTATGTAGAGAAGACAGTGATCCTTGATGATGATGACGATGATGATGATGATGGTAGTGATGGTGGTGATGATTCCCTATCAAGGACAAAATATTTCCACAACTGTGATCTCACTGGATCTTCAGAATAACTCAAGTAATAGTGGCCATGATTTTCTTCCAAGGTGGGTATCATATGAGATATTTCGTGTATATTATTTCATTTAATTGACACCACGGCCTTATGAGATTGGTATTACTCTCCCCATCTTACAAATGGGGAAACTGGGGCTCAGAGAAATGAAATGACTCACCCAAGTAAATGAACATACTGTGATTAGAACTCAGTTTTTTAAACTGTGAGTTTTACCAGGATTTTTTTCCAGGATTAACCATCCAGACAAGTCTTTCCTCTGGTAGTTAATTTAATCCCACTCCTGAAGGGCATGTATTTAAAAAAAAACATGGGGAGTGGGGACAGAGTGGCTGGCAAGGCCATGTACACGGCTACTGAGAATGGGCTGGCCACTCCATGCCCAGGCCAGGAAGCTCAGTTGGTTAGAACATTCTTATAGTCCTTCAAGGCTGCAGGTTTGATTCCCAGTCAAGGCACGTACAAGAATCAAGCCATGAATGCCTAAGTAAATAGAACAACAAATCAATGTCTCTCTCTCCCCCTGCTCTCTAAAATCAATAAATAAAAATTAAAAAAGAAAAAATTGGGCTGGCCACTGTTTATAAAGATGACCTCCCTGAAGGGCACAGAAGCAGATGTGGACCTCCCTGCAGCAACCTTGTCCCCAAATAAATGCGGCCACAGCCACAGGTCACCAAACAAGCATTGGGCTGTTTCGTTAGAGCCACACTTGTGGACCCTTTCATTAAGAATGCCATCTCCAAATGCAAAAGACACAAGATGTGACAGGAACGTGAGCTGCCAGAGGACAGAGCTGTTTTCCAATGTGAAATCCTCTAAACAACTGCATCTGTTACTATTTCTCACACTTTATATTTTACTTATTTTGTGATTATCTCCTCCACTTAAATATAAATTCCACAACAGTAGGGATCTTTGTTGTTTTTTGTTTGTTTTTTTTGTTTTCTCCTGTTTCCCCAAACAAGCATAGTGCCTAGCACATAGGTGGCTCTCAATATGTATTTGTTGAACAGGTGAAGGAATGAATCCATTTCTTCAGTAAAGTTATAACTACTAAGAGGTGTGACTAAAGAGTGATGGATACATATAACACTTTCCATATCTAAAGCAGAAACACGGAAACGCCATTTTAAAAGACTTGCAAATTGCAACCCTTGCTCTGGGGGAGGGGGCAGAATTCACCTTAGGGATAAAACTGCTCTGCTAGGGGGGATTTCAATGGCACTTTGCAAAAACGAGGGGACGGTTGGCTGAAGTTGCTCTTCATAAATGAAGTAAAATTATGACTATGACTTCCTTGGACAGCGTTTTTGGTCATTCTGGGGAAGGGACTTTGCGTTTTTCCTGACAAATGTTTGAGCTCAGTGGGGGAGGACTTCTAGACTTGCGAGTGCAAGCAAGATTTGAGGGGACCTCCACTCCGAGGGAAGAGCACCCCAAATGATGGCTGCCAGCTGGGAGACCCCCAGTGAGGGGTTCCTACCGAGGCATGCCTGGTAGGCCTACAGAGACGTCTGAGACCCATTTTCAGTTGCCCAGCAATATACCCAACCTCCAGCAAACCTGTTGCCGAAGACTACTGAGCGAACACCTACTCTACAGCTGTACGAGGTGCTAGAGTATTTCCCAGCCTCTGTCCTGAGCCTGCTCTCCCAGCTCCCACCACCAGTGCCCTAAGGGCCCTGGCCCCAGCCCCAGCCCCAGGATCCCTTCATCTCCCCAGTGACCCAGACACCACAGGGTCATGTCTGGCCCAGCAGTGACCCTTTAGAATTGACTGGCCCTTCCCTGGGCCACAGCGCATGTTAAATCTTTTGACGCTCACCCCTGCCTCCACACACACCAGCTCAGACTGGGAGGTGAGTGGGGGTATAGAGAGGAGGCTCTGTCCACACTTGGGCCAAAGCAGAGCAGAGAGAGCAGGAGAGAGCAAAAGAGTGAGAAGACAGTGGAGACTGGAAAGCGGAGGGTGCCCTGGGTGGGGGGGGAGGGTACTCAGAGAAGCAGTGCTCCCAGCACATGAGCACGGAGGGGACTGGTTTCCTGCGGTTACAGAGCAAGGATTCAGGCTATTAAATTTGGGTGTGAGAAGAAAAGGAGCTTACGGAAGACTGGGACACTTGGGGGTACTGAGGCTACACACAAAGCAGGCAGCAAGAATGGCCTTTCCCCAGGCTAATTCTGATAGTTTCGATTTTATATCCGAGACCAGTTTGTGTCAGCAAAGAACAGGCTGCAAAAAAACAGCCTAATTCCCCTTGTATTTAATGGGATGTTTGGCTGTGCCGGGAGTGGGGGTGGGGAGGGTGGGCATGGCTGTGGCTGGCTCCACAATGCCAGGTTCAAATCTGACACATTCCACAGGCCTGAGTCTCCTGGGGAAGGAGCATGAGCACCTGCTGTGTTTATTGAGCTCCCTGATCAGCTCCAGCAGTCCTTTCTTTTCTCTTCACATCAGGGAAGTTAACGGAAACTACAAGGCAGAAGCACAGGCAATCATTTTCAAGAGGCCCAAGCCAGCACTGGGGTGGGGGTTGTTCTACCATCTCCGGCACTGCTCACCTCACAGGCTCAAAGGCCTGCAGTTCTCTTTCCTCGCTTTGCCCTTCCATGCTGGTCCTTCCTTTTTTCCTCACACTTACATCTTCACTTTATTGATGAGCTTGCCCCCCACTCACTGGCAACATGGTCGGCCCTGTGCCAGGCACTGAGGAGAGACTGCGGGGCTCACAGAAGGCAAACACATGGTTCCCATCTCTCTGAAGAAAAGCCAGCTTAGGCTCCAGAGGCCAGAGAACAAAAATGACGATTCACCCTGATAGCTAGGACTCGAGAGAGAGAACTATCGCAAAGGATGGGAAGGAAAAGCGGGTGGTCCCTTCAGTTCCCTGCCCTGCAGGACCATAAGCACACTGAGGAAAACATCTCCTTTGACACCAAGGAGGTTATGCCTGCTGTCCCTTGCAATACTCATGCAGGATGTTCCAGAGCAAAAATATCTTTTCTGCTGCCTCTTGGACCTTCTTTCCTATGACGACCCCCTCACTCCCCTGTTGATGCTGACCTCCTCATGGTGCCTGGGACCCACTGAGCACAGTTCTACCTCAGAGCTCTGCACCTTCTGTTCTCTGTCTGGGGCTCTATAAATGTCTGTGTGACACCTCCCTCGCTTTCCACAGGTCCCCACTCAAATGTCACCTTCTCAAAAATCCTCCTTGGGGACTGCACAAAAAAACAACATACATCTCTAGTCACTCTCTCCAGCCTTACCCAGCCTTATTTATCTTTCTAGCATTTTCCCCACCAGATATAGCTGACATTTGTCTAATTTCTGTCTCTCCCCTTTAGTATGCAAGCTCTAGATATGATGCATGTGTCTGTTTTGTTTGTGGCAGGGACTTCAATACCCAGAAAAGAACGTGGCACAAAGTAGATGCTCAAGAAATACTTCAGAATCAATGACAACGGGTCCCCCAATTCATTCACCACCAAATATTGTTTTATTACAAGTCTTCCTCCCAGAAATCTTAGGAATTCTTATTATATCACAGAAAGACTGTCTGAACTTCTAAGAAGTAGAAATTAACAGATGAGCCCTCACAAACTTGTCATATTTCCAGCCACAGGGGTTGTAGACCTTGTTAGTTTCGCCCTCAGTAAAAGTAGAATTTACATCAGGCTTTCAGATCCCCAACCCCCGCTCCCAGCCAGGGGACAGGAGTGCCCAGGCTGGAAATTACTGCTTCACACCTTCAGTGGAACACTTTTCACTAAAGGGATACCCATCCACAGGCAGTGTGTCTACACACCTGTCAGCACCCCATTCAGACTGCACAAGAACTGGACTAAAGAACACCCCATTTGACCATTCCATATTAAACAAATGCTTCTGAGGCACTTACGAGACGCTGGCAATGCAGCCATGAACAGAGCTGTGGAGCTTTTGTTGTAGAACTT
Source organism: Macrotus californicus (assembly GCA_007922815.1). Classification (NCBI taxonomy): domain Eukaryota; kingdom Metazoa; phylum Chordata; class Mammalia; order Chiroptera; family Phyllostomidae; genus Macrotus; species Macrotus californicus. The sequence continues at coordinate 21,277 of VMDR010005639.1, forward strand.
AGAGTGAATGCTTATTAACTTGAATGAAAAGTGACCTCAGGACTCCTGGTCAACAGTGGCCAAGGTAAACATGGCTCACCTCCTTGTACAACACATCAAAATTACAACTACACTACAGAAAAGCGATCATTCAGAACCGCCAGAAATCGAGCTGAGTGGAAGTCCTACAACTACGGAATTAAATAATCCACACTGAGACTGCGGAGATTGAGGCTGTAGAAGATAGAAACTTCTGGAGTCCCAGGCAGTTCCTCCTAAGGAGCCCACACATGGATGTACTTAGACTCACTTCCTCTGAGCTCCAGCATGAGGGCAGCAGCTTGAAAGGCACCAGGAACATAAGGGGAGGAACTGAAGTGTCTGGCAGTAGGGTGACGACTGGGGGTGCTGCTTTCTTCAAGACAGAAGTGGGAACAAAGGCCATTGTTCCTTTTCTGAGCCCTACCCCACAGAGCCAGCAGGTGGGCTCCATATCTGAGACTCCATCAACCTGGCTCACACAGTTTGCCTCACCCTGGGGGTTCCCTGAGGCTCTACCCCACTCAGCTTTCAGGTCTACCCAAGCTATTTTCAATGTCTTTTCCATATGAATGGCTTGTCTTGGCCCATGCTTCAGATTTTCCTGAATTCTCTTAAACAAGCAGCATGTGGCTTCAGCAAACCCCATGACTTTGCTAAATGGCCCCCAGGTCTGGCACTAGCAGCAGCCTGGCTTAGTCCACAGCTTGGCTTCTCCTGGGCACCTCTAGGCCCAGCACAAGTAGCGGCCATCTGCAGTTCGTTTTGTAGCTTATGCCAGGTGGCCCTGGACAGAACATAGGTGGTGACTAACCTTGGATGTGCCAACAGCAATCAAGGCTCAACTACAAGAGGAGAGTGTGCACAGCCCACACAGTGGGTATACCTTGAATGTTCAGCTTGAGTGATCGGGGAGTTTGTGCCACTGGACCCTACAGGACACCTACTACATTAGGCTACTCTACCAAGCCCATGAGACACAGCAGCTCTACCTAATACATAGAAACAAACACAGGGAGGCTGCCAAAATGAGAAGACAAAGAAACATGGCTCAAATGAAAGAACAAGACGAAACTCCAGAAAAAGAACTAAGCAAAATGGAGTCAAACAATCTACTTGATGCAGAGCTTAAAACACTGGTTATAAGGATGCTCAAGAAACTTAGTGAGGACCTCAACAGCATAAAAAAGATCCCATCAGAAATGAAGGATACACTAATTGAAGTAAAGAACAATTTACAGGGAATCAACAGTAGAGTGGAAGCAAAAAACAACCAATCAGAACAGCAAGAAGAAAAAGGAATAAAAAAATGAGGCTATTTGTAAGGAGGCTCTGAGACAAATTCAGGCATACCAACATTCGCGTCATGGGGTGTAGAAGGAGATGCGAGAGAGTGAGAAATTGAAAACTATTTGAAAAAAATAATGACAGAAAACATTCCTAACTTGGTGAAGGAAATATACATACAAGTCCGGGAAGCACAGAGAGTCCTAAACAAAATGTAAACAAAGAGGCCCACACCAAGACACATCATAATTAAAATGTCAAAGATCTAAGACAAAGAGAGAAGCAGCAAGAGAAAAATAGTTACCTAAAAGGGAGCTCCCATAAAACTGTCAACTGGTTTCTCAAAAGAAATTTTGCAGGCTAGAAGGGATCGGCAAGAAATATTCAAAGTCATGAAGAACAAGGACCTACAACCAAGATTACCTAGCAAAGCTATCATTTAGAATTAAAGGACAGATAAAGAGCTTCCTAGACAAGAAAAATGTAGGAGTTCATCACCACCAGTACTATATGAAATGTCAAAGGGTCTTCTTAAAGAAGAAGATGATCAAAGATACGATCCATAAAATGGCAATAAATACATATCTATCAATAGATACAGAGAACATTTTGATATTTGCAAATGGGAGGGGTGGTAGAGGGATGGACATAAAAGGTGGGGGCATTAAGAAGTACAAATTAGTATTACAAAATAGTCATGGGGATGTAAAGTACAGCATAAGGAATATAGTAGCCACAGGACATATATGCATGACCCATGGACATGGACAACAGTGTGGGGATTGCCTGAGGGAGTGGGGGTGGGGGGTAGCTGGGTAGAGGGAGATCAAAGTAGAAAAAATTGGGATAACTAACAGCATAAACAATAAGATACAATTTAAATTTTTAAAAAAAGAATAAAATGAGTAGGAATTTTGACTTCAGTTGAAAACTGGACAAAAGACACAAAGATATGGTTTACATAAGAGGAAACAGATATGGTTAATAAATATAGAAAAATACCCTGCCTAATCAGAGAAATGCAAAATTAAAATCCAATTCTCGAGGGCCAAACAAAAAAGTATGACTCTCAAAAACAGAGGCTATTATTAAGAGCAACATGAACATTCCCCTGGTGAGTTTGTAAATGTGTCCACCTTGTCTTGATAGCCACCTGACAGTGTATATCAGGAGACGAAAGTGTTCTTTTCTGCCGTTTCACTGATCCCACTTTAGAATTCTCTCCCAGAAAATAGTCAGGGGGGCTGACATGGTATAGCATATGTATAACAGCACAAAAAATGAAAAGGAAACCATCTAAATGACCGAAATAGGGGTTATACAAACTCTTTGGATATATACATATACACACACAAAAAACATGTATGAAAATTATGCTGCCATTAAAAATGTTTTCAAATCATTTATTAAAAATTACAAGAAAGTTTACAGTGTAATATGAGGGAAAAAAAAAGCATGATACAAACTGAATATGATCCATAAATATATGTGCATAGAAAATACTTTGAAAAAAATCAAAGTGTGGACCACAAAAAAAACCATTAAAAAAATAAAAAATAAAATAAAATAAAATAAAATAAAATAAAATAAAATAAAATAAAGGTGACCTCAAAAATCTAGACTCTTCAAAGACATGAATCCATGTTAAAATTTTTCATTCTCAAAGTTCCGGAAATGGATTTTGGTGGAGGTTACACAACATTGTGAATGTACTAACTGTGCACTTAAAATGCTTAAAATGGTAAACTTTGTGTTATGTGTATCTTACCAAATTTTCATTCTCTTTCCAGGGATATGCCCTACACATAAGTTTTGTGGTTTACCAACCTGCTCTTCTTTTACTGAACTTTTTTGGTTAGGTGTAAAGGAGCTTATGCAAAGGATATTGGGTAACTCACAGAAATATCGGGAAGACTGGAGAAACAGGGTTGGGCAGCATCTTGAGGAACAGCAGTCATAGTCATCCTGCAGAACTGCTGTTACCAAGGTCACCAGGCACTAGATGCTGCAATTTGCAATGTTGCTACCTAAACTTGGAACTTACTTTACTGCAACTACCACTGCCTTCAGCACTAGTAGTACTTCTGCACTAGTAGAACTTGATCTTTCAGTCACTGCCACTGCCCAAAATCTCCTCTACGACCTTCACCAGAAAATAGATTTTGGATGGCGCTGGCATTTTTACATTGACCACTTTCAGAGAGAAGGCTTATGTGGGAGTGGTATCTGATTGGTGGAGCCCAGGTCACATGCCTGTGCTTTAGCTGCAAGGGATCCTAGGAAAATGTTTTCCAAGTTCTATCTTGGGAGCCAACATTCATGAGGCAGGACTTTCTCCAAAAACAGAAAGTTTTCAGTAGGTGCTGTGTAGCCAGGAAATGTGACAAATGTACTCTTATACACAGGCTCTTACTGTTTTTCTTCCTAACCACATTTTCACATCTCCAACGTTTCACTTGCACTCTGCTGCTTCACACCCCTACGCAACAGACACTGGAATATTTATAGCCTTCCCCAAAAGTTTCTGTGTGCAGTTGCACCGGGTGGTCTTGAGTTCACCGATCAATTCACTGATGGAATAACCAACAGATAATCTAGTGCCATGGTTCCTCATCTTCTTTGTACTGATAGACACATTACCAATGACACCCAGCATCTCCAAAGGGTGATTAATTAGTAGCATTAATCACATGCCAGGCACTGTGCTAAGTGCTCTACACACATGCTCACACTTGGTCCTCACCACAGCCCTCCGAGGCAGGTACTCTTATCATTCTCCATTCTACAGATAAGGAAACTGAGGTAAAGAAGGTACTCAGTTGCCCAAGGTCACACAGCCAGTTACAAGAGGAGCCAGGAGTAAAACCCAGGGCAGTGTAGCTTCGGCATGTATGCTGATAACCACACTACATCACAGCATAACTGGTAAACACCATTGATTATGTGTAAATCCCAAAGAGTTAGCTATAACTAACTTTCTCTACTATTCAAAGAGCAATTTCAAGCCCACTCTGGTTTAATATTTTTTTAAAAGACACAAATCAGTGGGAAATGATTACTCTCAGTTCAGTAAAAAACACATTGCAACATGATATAGTACATTGATCACGACAGAGTGGTGCAGACTGATTTACAGAAGCTCAGGAAAGAGGGGTACTGCCGGAGTGAATCAGCTTGCCTAATAACAGTAGCTATGATTTGTATCAGGCTGGATGCTGATCTGAGCTCTTTACACATAGTGACACCCTCATCGGCTTAAAGGGCCTTTTTGCCAGTAGGACTCTAGTCCAAACCTATACCCCTGAGAATCCTCCAGAGGATCCTGGAGTATCCAGGCAGTGAAAGTATGTTTATCCAGTTTCTTGAACCTGTCAACCCAGCCCTGCCTCCTAGAAGTCAAACTCAGAGTGAACAGTCCCAAGTACCTCTTGGTGAGCTAAGGTGGCCTCCAGAGGGAGAGAATGTCACTACCCTGAAGCAGTTTGCCCACACCCCTCCCCACCCAGGGGGGCACTCTCTGATCGATGCAAAGATGCTTCTCAGCAGCCATCTGCACACCGTGCTATCCACTGAGTTGTTAATCAAGAACACGAAATCCTGGAGGCAAAGCTGACAGATGTGCCTTATTCTGACCTGACAGCTTTCATGTCCGTGTCAACCTCTCTCTCCCTGTTTAGGAATCATCGTGGCTCCAGACTTCCTTCTAATAATACAGTAATCATCCGTCAGTGACTCAAGGCAGTTATTGGTTGCTACACAAAGTGCACCTTACGCAGGTTCTCTTGTGATCCCTGAGTCATCATCCACAGCAAGCCGGGTGCTGGCTCCACCTGACAAGACCTCCCTTCCCGTGTCTTCTTGCCAAGGCTGCTCTTAGCCTGGGCTAATTAGCACCCTCCACCCTCCACCCCATCCTCTGCTCTGGCACCCACTCAGACAGGCTGGAATTGAGAGAGAGAGTTCAAGAGCTATGAAAACTGAGCAAGCCTTGGAAAACAGGAGAAACTGGAAACTGGGAGCCCTTCATGCCAATTTTAGGGCAGCCCCTGTTATGCGAGCAATAAAGAAAGAGCAGTTCATGCCGTTTAGAAGCAAATGGCTCTTTCATCTGGAGAGGCTGTCTGATGCAAAGCACACTCCACTGGGGTGGAGGAGCAGGCTCCAGCCAGAAGTGCACGCCTCCTTGCAGCCGAGAAAAGGCTGCCTTACTGAGCGAGGCTCTGAAGCATCTGGAGGCGGGGAGATGAAGCGGAACATCACCAGGCGAATTCGAGATTTCTTTTGACACTTTTGTGTCCTGTGAATGTTCTCTTCCAGGGGGCCAGCTCTGGGCCCATACAGACAGGAAGGAGTGGGGGCCAGAGCATGAGTAATTGCCTAACTGTGTGCTGGGTAAAGAGGGACAGTAAGTGACATAGATAGTAGCACTCGATCACTGGGCTCATTTCCAGGGATGAAGCTGGAGATTTGTTGTCACCAGAAAAAGAAAAAAAAACAACTCCACCTTTATCCATATAATGGGCTCACGAGGCAACTTGCCTCCGCTCAGTGTGGCCTGGTTCTGAACCAGCTAGGTCATTGCCATCTGAGTGTGGTTTGCAGACCAAGTTAGCATTAGAATCACCTGCCAGCCTATTAGAAACACAGATGATTGGGTCCCACCCAGAGCTACCCAATCAGAATCTGTATTTTAACCAAGTCGCTGGTGTTTCTCCTGCACGTGCTGGTTGAGCAACACTCCAGACCCCTCTTTGCACTGGGGAGAGAGACGTGGAAGAGGAGCCGAAAGAGCGAGTCTGTGAAGGCTCAGGCCTTTTCTTTTGTGGGCCTGTGAACAGACACAGGAGAAAGTGCCTGTTAGTAACAGAGCAGGTCTTCCTGCCTGCAGGAAACTTACTGAACTCCCGACACTCCGGCGGTGAGTCACCCGTCACTCCTCACTCTTTTCCAAGTTCTCCCGCTTCCAGAGTGCAGCGACCTGAGCCCTTTATTTATGCAGAACTGTCTGTTTCCTTTTGCCCTTTGGAAACCACGTTCCTCAAGCACTCAAGGAACCTTGACTGCCCCAGAGTGCGGGGTCTCAGGCCTCTCTCCGGGGCAGCGGGGCTCTGCCTCTTCAAGACTCTCACCATCACCCTCTTTGTGGGTGCAGCCTAGTGCCCAGCCATCCATGACTAGCAGGCAGGTGACCTCAACCACTGAGACCCCTTGCAAACTTCCATAGACAGGGCCCCCCCTTTAATTTTTCTCATGCTCCTCCACCCCCTGACAACTGCCAGGAGCAAAGAAGAGTTCTATTACAAAATTTACTTTAAAGACAAACCTCAAAGCATTTTTAAATCTTGCAGATACTTCAAGAATGTCTGCGCTGTCAAGACTATGAAGAATGTCTGCCTCAGCACCCATCAACCTCGTTAAAAAAAACCAGTCTGACGTGGCAGATGTGAAAAGTAGCGTGTTAAGGACAAGGAGGGCTTTTCCTTGTGCAACGGAAACCGCTGCGGTGCACATGTGCGTATCTTTGTGCATCAGCACATGCTTCTGGCACCGGTCCCTGCTGGCCCTGCCCTCCCGTCTCGGTTTGCTTCAAAGAGACCGTCCAGATGAGAAGGTTCATTTATTTGAGCAGACATGTGTCAAAGTCGGATTTTTAAAAATACATTGCTGAGGAGAAAGTTACATGAATGTTACTTTTAAGCCAGCTGATTGTACAACAAAGTTTGGTAATTTTCAAGTGTGAGGTATTTGACAGACAAGGGAGCATGTCCCAGCCTGTGATGCTGGGGGCCCGGTGCCAGGCTGGATCCACAAGCCCAGCACAGCCTCTGCGCCCCGTAGGCACCCAGGAAATGCCCGTGGCTGCAGGGGGAAAGGGATGGCGGAAGCAGGGAGTAGACCCCACACGGCGCATCTCTGAGTTCCTCCCCTTCTTTTCTCTGCAGGGCAACGTCAGGCACCCGAAAGACTCTGAAGAATAAGTATAAATTGAGGATGAATATGAAGATTTGGGAGAAAGCGAGACATAATAACCCTCAGTCTTGTGGCCTGTAGAACCCTACTGAAGTGAGTATGCTACCCTATTTTGTGGGAAGTGGAGGAGCCCTGCCTTAGGCCAAGAGTAGCAGAACCTGAGATGGGGATTCTTGTGCAAGTGATTTACAGAGAGTGCTCCCAGGACAAAGGGAGGGAGGGCAGCAGAAAATCCAGCAAGAGTGTGGCCTCCCTGAGGGAGCTCAGGGAGCAAAACCCACACCACCAAGTTGAGCCCACCTTGAGGCAAGGGACAATCAGTAGTCAGAGGCCGAGTCACTGAGAGGGGGTGAAGGGTGGGAGTGGGGCGTGAGGACTAGAAGAGTCTGGAGGGGTTGGGGGAACCCCAAAGGGGATCTGGTAGGGGTTCCAACAGGTCCACCTCAAGATGTTTTAGGCCCACCTGCCAGGCCTTTGTATTAAATAGACTCATATAAGTAGGTTTTTGTGGCTGTGTAGGATTTAGGAGAAATGTTAACACTTCTCCGTCCTGACCCCTTACCTTGCTCTGTGTTTCCCACCATACTATCTCCATGTAACATGCTATGCAATTCATTTATTTTCATATTTACGTTTCTATGTTATCTCTGCTCTCACACACCAGAAAGTAGTCTCCGTGAGGACAGGTGTTTTTATCTCTTGACTAACATACCCTCCGAATCATGTCTGACACAGAGAAATTGCTAGGTAAACAGGTGTTCATGAAAAGTATTTTGAAGAACATATTCTGCCTGGTGTTGCTCAGGGATTTTTGCAATGATTCTTTGGGTCCAAAGAAATCAAATTCTGACCTGCGTGAGTAAGCAGGGAACTATAACATTTTGGAGGGGGGATCAGAGTGCCCCGAGATTTTCAGATTTCAGGGTGTTTTAAACCACCACCTTGTTAGCAATGCAGTTCTAGTTTCCCAGATCCAGAGAGTCCGATTTGGTGATTGTGGAAGAGGGTCCAGGAATATGTTCCTCAAAAAGCATAACCACTGAGTTTGATGTGGGGGACCTGAGGGTACCGACTTTGAGAAACACTGGAGTCTGAGACACTGGCTGAGTCACTTATAAATAGCTTCCCAGACCACCCAGCTGATAAGCTGCAGACTTGAGGTTAGAAACAGCTCTTCCTACCCTCACTGCAGCATGTTTTCCACTCACAGTCTCCCTTAATATGTGTTTGCAGGCTTTGCAGAACACTGGTAACCATGGGAGCATAAAAGCCTGATGAAATCCTACAACTGTAGCTGGGCTTTGACGCATCAGTTGATAGTTATCTTTAGAAAAGTTTGGCTTCACAGTTTATTGTGACTTGTACTACCCCCATGTTCCTGTAGATTCTTTTAAAATTGTAAATGCGCTGTCGAGATGCACTGATGTCACAATCATTTGACAGGAGGGAACTTGGTGAGAGCCAGGAACCAGGGCCCTCACACGAACTGATTTGGGGGGTGTACTGAAAAGACACGGGGAAGTTGTGTGCAAAACCTGGAATGGTGCAATGTGATTTACTACACGGCGAAGGGCTTCAGGGTAACCCAACAGGAGTCCATTGACTGATTTGAAGTCAGTAAGCTGAGAAACAAGTTGTTGCAGGAAGAAATTCCTCTAAGCCAGGAGGGAGGGAGGAAGAATGGTTAGAGGTATTTTAATAAAGAACATTTAATTCACCATGAATCCTCTGGTCGAGAACACCGACCATCCTCGGAAGGTCATCCTTGTGCTTGGCCTGGAGGTTGGATTCCAGAGAGCTAACAGTGGTTGATAAGGGAGAAGCCATGTCCCAAGAGTTAACCCTCGAAGAACTGTATTACCGTGTATGGCGTTTATAGGTTTTAAGTTTTATGTTTTATCTCATTTGATCCTCATGACAATGCCCTGTGGTACATACTATCACCAGGCTGTCATCCAAAAGACCCTAACGTTTCTCCAAACCTAAACTATGTCACGAGCCACGCTTGCTTATAGAAACTGAGAAGGATTCCCAACCAAGAAGACCAAGGTGCTAAGCACAAAAACCAAGATGGCCATAAGGCACTGTGTGCAAAAATGGCCAAGTGCAACAGAGTAAGTATACATGCCTGAAGAATTGAATCACTCCATGTCACAACCTGTAAGTACAGAAGGCCCCTTCCCAGTCGGGGAGAAGGTGCCAGAGCGTGAGCTCACGCTTCTCTATTCTTTGGTCAAAGAATAAAGTTTCTGGTCTGCTTTACTGAACTCCGTCTCATTCTAGTAGTGGCACTGAACAGAAAGACCTCAGTTTGGGCCCCTAACCCTGAAGGGTCAGTAACAATACTATTATCCCCACGTAACAAACGAGGGAAGAGAAAAGTTAAGTCAGCTGCCTAAATTCACACATTTACCAAGTATCTGAGCTAAGACTTGATCCAGGCAATCTGTGTCCAGCTCTGTGCTTTTAACAACCACTTCTGTCTGAGGTACCTGAAGTACAACAGATAGGACTTCTTTCTTCTGAACATTGCCCTGAGGGTCACCGAATGATCTCACAACAGGATCCGGGCCAGGAGTGAACTGCTTGGCATGTTTGTGGGGGGTGGAGGTTGAAGAGAGTCGGAGAAGCACGGAAAAAGGGCTTGAGAGAACAGAAACGTCCAGGGTGGATCTCACATCGTTTAGTCTGGAGTCGTAGGACTTAAAGTCTGTCCTCTCCTCTTTGACATAAACACACCGTTTATTACATGCATTAGTGCGTTTGTGACGTGCATTTTTTTCTGGGAAAGGAGCTCAAGGAGGAGAAAGAGGAACCCACTGACAGCTGTTTCACAGGGGAGAGAAGCACTGGGTTCAAGAGAGCAGAGTTTCTCTTGACCTTGATCTTGGGTTGTGCACTCTGACCAGGATTCACCAAACGAGGGACCCACACAGGGGAGAGCCTGGATCCCACACCTCTGCGGGCTGTGGCGGGGAGGCTTCAGAGGGAATCTGTGGCCTTGGCCATCCAGGCTGTGAACAGAAACAAGAAAGATTGGGCTGGGAAGGAGACAACTGCACCCCAGAAGCTAAAACCAGAGCACAAGGAACAGAATTTCCATATATTTTGCCATTAAGTAAAGGTTCTGTGGGTAGGGATTCTTCCAGAATCCACCCTAAATGGAGAGAGGCCCGAGGTAGAAAGGAAAGAGGAAAGAAGTTGGTCTAATAGGTTGGTCAGAACTCCTGCCCAGCCCCTGATGCTCTACCCTGCTCCCCTCCTTCCCTCTCCTCCCCCTCCAGCCCCTGCTCTTCCCTCCTGCTCTAGCTCTGCCACCTCCTGACTCCCTCCTCTGTGCTCAGCTAAGGTATGATGAAGGCAAATGACATGCGGGCATGAAGAATGGTCTGTAGATTTAACCCTTAACCCAGAAGTATCTACACCTGAATAAAGTGCAGTTTGGTTTCCTGAAAGATTTTCTAAAAGGTGACAGTGGATGTGTGCGGGCTGCGGGGACAGTGCCAGTGGATGTGACAGCCACTGCTCTTCTTACTTGCTCAGGAAACCCTATGCTCCTTCTCTACACACACATGCATCCGCACTCACACAAAACCATCCTCTTCACACGCACACTGAAAATGCAGTCTGGACAGTGCTCCGGGGGAGGCTGCCTGAGTGGGGTCTGAAGGAGTAGGAGACCTCGCCAGGTAAAGAAGGTGCTCCAGGAAGAACGCCTCGTGTCTGTTATAAAGCTAGAGGAAGAGGCTCCAACATCAGCATCACAGAATAACCCTATCGAGGCCTTCTTATGTGAGCCCTTGCTAAGTAGGGGTCTGATATTAATATTCACTAATGTGCCAGCCACAGTGTATCCTCAGAAGACTGCCTCAATGTAGCCAAGACCCTCTCACCTCCCAGCACCCTCTCTGAGCTAATAATGTTCACATTTTAATGTTACTGTGGCCTTAGTTACTAGCGAGATCTGGGGATATTTGGATTACCCAGAAAATCTAGAAAAATAAAAGTTTTGGCCTTATTGTTTTACAATTCAAACCACGTTCCTTGATATTTTTCAGTCTGTGCATCTCTAATTCCTCAATGAAACCCAGCTTGGTGGAGCCACCTCCCAGCCCCTCAGCCCCACACTTGTCTTTGGGGAGATGAGCCCTCAGCTCCGAGAGTCCCAGTGCCCAGCTGGTCACGAGTCAGCGTGTCATCACCTCAGTTCAGCTTTCCAGCCTCTGCCACTTAACAGTGAGTACCTGCAACTACAGAGGACACAGTGTTTGTACTGGAGGCATCAATAACGTGGATTCTTGTTGGTTTGTTGTCGTTGTTGTTATTGTTCAAGTTCTCAGTTTATTTTTAAAGAGGGAGGTCGATTGTCTTCTTGCAGCCTAACATTGAGGGTTTAGAAAGATTTTGGTCTAGGAAATCCACAGCTGACATGAAAGAGTTTGTAAGACTGAATGGTGAGTTTCAACCACTGAAGGACCAGACTCAGGAGGTGGGGAGAGACTGCCTGCTGCCCGGTGACAACCAGCAGCTCAGGAATCAGGGCTGGGCTGGGGACCCTGTGGAGGGCAAGAGCTGTCAACCAAAGATGAGGGGGCCCAGAATCCAGCAGCTCCCTCGACAGTGACTCAGGGTATGATAGGGAAGGGAGCATGGGGTGGACACAGCACTGCAAAGCACCCGTCTTGTGCCTCTGTGCCCTCTGACCTCTGATACTGGTAGATGCCTGTTTCTGCTTGATTGCTTCATTTCTCACTGTCTAAAATGACCTCTTACACACAAGGTAAGGCGAACATTGACAGTTCAAAGGAAAATTGCTCAAACTGAGCCCGAGCTGACGTTTAGCAGGTAAACATCAGTCTGATGTACCGTTGTTAACATTTCTATCTTTTTCCCTATCAGAGCAGTGACCCTTGCATTACACTCAGTCCAGGGAGATGCTTTCCCTGGGAGAGGTCAGCTGAGGGACCCAGTAGGTCACTCATTCTGCCCCCTAAATTACTTTCAGAACCACCTTCATCATCCACTGTATTTCAATTAGTATTTTTTTTCTTTCTTTCTTTCTTCCTTTCTCTTCTTCTCCCTTCCTTGCCTATGCTGTTGAATACAAAGTGAATGAAGTGTGTTTTTGATGTGTCCCAAATGCATTTCAACCTTGATCTTTATTCCTGTGTATGTCCAGGTCTGGGCTTTCCCTGTGGTTGCTAACCCTTGGCTGAGCTCAGACCCCTATATTCTTGCCACCCCCCACCCACATCAGCACTGTTCACACCAACATGTGACATGCTGTTTTGGAAAAAATGCTGGTAACAACATCCTCATCTAGACCCAGCCAGGGCCTCCTGTCTCCCTTTCACCAAGACAACAGACTGCTTCAGATTCTCTCATGAACACTGTGTTTTACCATCCATTGCTAATACATTTTCCTTACAAGTAGGAGTGCTACATTTGCAAATAAAAACACAGGACATCCGGTGAAATGTCAATTTCAGCTAAACAAAAAATAATTGTTTTGGTGTAAGTATGTCCCATGCAACGCTCGGAACATGCTTCTAGTATAAAATTGCCTTTCGGTTTTTGAACTTCAGGTTGAAGGGAATGTCCTGTATTTTTTCTGGCAGCACTAGTGACAAGTCATACGACAACAGTGGCAGACTGGAACTCACTGCCTTAGCTGAGTGAGATGTCTAGAGGTTGGACTAGCATCAGCACAGCCTGGTGCTGGGGCCTAAATGATGTCACCGAGAACATGACTTGCCCTTTCTGCACTGGCCAGGTCAGCCCGCACTCAGCTGGCCACGTTCTCAGAGAAGCGCGTGCTGCCAAGAGAGCTGCGGTTTTCCAGCCTCATATTCTTGAGATGCAGAGTTGGTGCAGATAGAAAAGTTGTTTTTCCAAAGGCCTCACACAACTCTGAAGGTGCGTTCCAATGAGATCAGCTTAGAACTTGTGTCCACTACTCCCCCAGTCTTGGTGGCCAAGGACATCAGATGTGCTGATTGGTTCAGGTTGAGACCAGTTGCTCATCTTGGAGCTGGAGTGTCACACCCACCCAGCCCACGTGGACCACGTCGGGGCTAGCAGGGGACCAAAGGGCGTTGCTGAAGGAGAGGTGATGGATGCTGGGAAGGCAAACAATGCATATTCTCAACTCCCAGTTAGAATGTGTGCTGGGCCAGACTCTTTGACATCTACAGCAGTTTACAGAGGCCTGGAGAGGGGGGATGTGGGAGCAGAACTAGGGCTGTGCAGAGGGCAGGCCTCCCGGTTCTAACAGCTTCACCATCAAACTGCTGTCGTCACTGCTTCCCAGAGTCTTGCCCTTCTTCCTGTTTCTTAGTTGTTTCCCGATTTGCTTTGTTTGAGGCAACATGTGAGGCAGTTTAAGAGTGTTATGGACTGAATGTCTGGGTTCCGCCTCCAAATTCACACGTGAAGATCTGACCTTATGTGACTGTATTTGGAGATGGACCTCTAAGGAAGTAATGAACGTTAAATGCAGTCACAAGAGTAGGGTTCCAATCTGAGAGGATCATTGTGCTTGGAGAAGAGACATGGTTAGAACTGTCCCCACCCACACCCAATGCACCCCCAGTGCACAATAAGAAGGCAGCTGCCTCCAAGCCAGGCTGGGGGCTCCGACCAGAAACCACATTTTCTGACATCTTGATCATGGATTTCAGGCTTTTAAAACTGAGAAAATAAATGTCTGCTCTTTGAGTCATCAGCCTGTGGTACTTTGCTGCAGCAGCCCATGCAGAATAATACGAAGAACGCTGCTGAATCTCAGAGGTATAACTTCACTGGCACCTAACACTACTGATGGAAGGCTTTCTGAATGTCAAATGACCTGGAAAGATGTGGTCTACCAGATGGCTTTTCTGTGTAACTGTGTGCAAGGGACAAATGGTTTAGGATGCTGTTAATGCTTAATCTGAGTTTTCCATTTTAAGCAATTGTCTCAGATTTGTCAAGTATTTTTAATTATATAGTTTAAAGAATTGCTACTTTGAAAAATCAAATATGGAAGACTAGGAGTTGCTACAATGTAGATCCTGTGTGAGGAACTAGATAAGGAAATGGATCACCAATACGTGTCTTAATCAGTGTTTTTCTTGAAATAACAAAAAAAGTTTAAAGACTAAAGCCTGAAAAAATAAGATAGAAGTTTATTTCTCTTTCATAAAAGTCTGGAGGGAGGTAGCACAAAGCTGGTGAAGTGTCTTCATAGAGTCATCAGCGACCAAGCCTTCTCTCTGCTCTTCCAGTTCTTGGCATATCCTACCTCATGACTCCAAAAAGGTTGCTTGAGCTCCACCCATCACATCTGTATTATAGCCACAGGAAGAGGGAAGGGGCAAAGAGCATGCTCCTACCTTTTGTTTTCTTAGATTTCTACGTGACACCTTCACTTACATCTAACAGCAAAGAAGCAGAAAAATGCAGCTTTTATTCCAGGTGGTCTTCTGCCCAGCTGAAAACTGGTGTAAGAAAGGAAGAGAGAAAAGATATTACTGGCAAATAGAAACCTTGGAGCCACAATTGGAAAACTTTTCATATTATAGTGAGAGTGAAACACTGGACTACTTCTTTTCATGCGAGAGATTAAAAAATAAGAGTTTGAGCAAAGATACCAAGTATGAGCTAAATAAACACTAAACCCTGAACAATGTGTAATATTCCAAGTTTTCTTTCTATCTTTGTTAAATATATCATTTTAGATAGTTATGATTAATGTGTTCTTGTTACTTGAGCGGTTGTAATGAAATGTTACTTCATGTGAACATTGTCCTGTTTGGTCATAATTCACATAGTTGTCGTTTTTAATGTGCATTTGATATTCTAGCACATTAATTTAACCTAGTTTTAAAATGCGGGAGGGGGAAAGTAAAGCAAGAATGATAAAATGCTGATAATTGTTGAATTTGGTTGATAGTTCAGGATGTTCATTATTCATTATCTCAACTCTTGTGCATGTTTAAAAATGTCCATCATAAGAAAATTATGACTATATCATAGTTTCCTTAGAGAAGGTAAATGTTTAAAGAAGAGAATAGAATAATTTTTCTCTTGAATATCAAAATACTTAGAGGATAGAGGGAAGATAATGGGGGAACCCTCTTGCAACTTCTTCCATCTCCCCTCTGACTTTTTAAACAGATTTCATTCAGAAGGTCGATCTCAATCTAGAAAAGCGAATTACAAGGTTCCTTTGATCAGAACAGCGATGCTGTATTGTACTTTCAGAGCGTCAGCTTCAACAGAGGACTGCAATCTGTCACAGAGTTTTCCTCGTCAGAGAAGGGTCTGCAGAGAGGTGTCGTGCATGACTCCCCCTGACCCCCAGCATTTATCAAGAACCTGCCTGAGCCCTTCTAAGGGTTACCGAGAACACTCTCACTCTCCTTACCGCCCTCAAGCAGCTCACATTCTGCTGGCAGAAACCAACTCATCAGCAGATAGTTATAAAATAATGTGGTTAATATACTGACCAAGCTATACACAGAGTAACATGACTATCCAAAGCATATTCATTAAAAATGGTTCATTTTGAAATGTTGCCTTCATTGAAAAAAAAAAACTTAATCAGAGTGGTATTATATAGTTGAATATATGCCAGCTACGACCCCACTGACATAAACTACAAAGATACTTTTAAAATGAACAGAATTTGCAAATGTTAATATATTCCACATATTTGAAATGGTAATAAGACTTCCCCACAAACTCCTCAGTGCAATCAGGAGAACTGTGATACTTAATGAGGAAAACCCTCTCATTAAGTCACTGAAAAACAAGCTATCATGTAATCTGATGCTCAAATTCACAGAAATTAATTTTTTCAAATAGATGTGACATTTAAATTGTTAAATAAGTCTTTCTGGATACAGCAATCAGCACAATGGCTGGAACAGGAAACATTTGTAAAAGAAAAAAGGAAGGAAGGAAGGAAGGAAGGGAGGAAGGGAGGAAGGAAGGAAGTGAGAACACTTAGGGTATATATAGTCTTTGCTTTGTCACAAAGTAACCAAGTGCCTTAGGTAAGTTGGTTAACCTTTCTGGGAATTTATTTCTTAACCAGTAAAATTAGGAGGTAGAATTTATGGGTTTCAAACTTTATTTAGCTACATTACCCTTTGTTCAAATGAAATATTACTTGGAATATGATGCTAAGTGGAAATACATGCCCGTGTGGTGTATGTATGTGTGGGTGGGGAGTTGTGTGTATTGTATGGTATGTGTGGTGTGGTATGTGTATGTGCTGTGGGTATATGATGTGTGTGTATAGTGGTGTACGTGGTATGTGCATGTGTGGTGTGTGTGGGTATGAGGTGTGAGTGTGTGTTATATGTCAGGGTTACTATCTTGGTTCCTTCTCGTGTTCCCCACACCTGGTGATTCCAGAGTCACCTGCTCCAGAGTGAAGTGTGAGAGCTATTGGCCAGGAGGACCCTTGAGGTCAGTTCCAGCTCTAACACTGGATGTTCCCATTACTGCAAATGACGTGGCCACAGAACGCTAGCTGAGGAGATGACAGAGGAAATGTAAGCCCATCTGTGAAGGAGAAGGTAGAGAAGTAGGACATTGTGAACTGATCAAACTTGGTAGCATGTCTGAGAAGCCGGGAACAAGACAGAGCTGCTCTTTATTCTGATTCACTTTTAGATTAGGTTCTTAAATGAAGAAAATATAAGTTATTTCAGGCCCAGAGTCAGGTCTTCCAGAAGAATCCAAGGGGCACCCTTACCAGCACAGACAGTTGGCTTCTCTGAGCCTTCTTTGTTTAATGCTTGCAGCCAAAACATCACCGAAGAGAACGGCAGGCCTGAGAAAGTCAGGCTGTTAATACCAACACAGCCCGCCCTACTGATAACAGATGTGGTTATAATGGAAGCTGAGTGAACAAAAACACATTTCCCCAACTGCAAACCTCAAGCACATTTTCCATCATCTGTAACAGACTGAAACGCTAGCTCAGAGCAGACGCTTTTCTTTGCTCATTTGTGGACACTGCTTCGAGCCCTTGTTGGGAAAGGAGAATCCGAGATCTTCACCGGCAAGTGCGTCAGGGAGATGGCAGGGCTGCAGAGAATCCCTCTCCTTGCTTATAGGGAACTGCTGTGGGGCTGGTGCTACAAAGGCCTTTTTGTTTCTACAAAGTGCCCCACAGATAACTAACACTGAGGATGCGTTTCTCAGAGAAAGGCTCCAGAAAGCTGAGCACTGCTGGGCTGAGCCTTAACAGTCTCATGACTTATGCCTTGGCCAAAACCACCTCCATATGCTCGGCCATGAACTTCATCTTGTGTTAGAGCGAAACCGCATGCCATCTGGAAATAGCCTTGAGGAACTCATGCCATAAGAGAGTGAACCCTAAGACGTGACCCTCCCAAAGCAAAGCCATCACGATCGATCACTGTGCCAACCCTGAACGTTTTCCTAGAGAAGAGATTGAGAAATGACTACATGAGGACTGCATGCTAACTCAGCAGAAGAGACCTGATTTGAGCCTCTGGCTTCTAGCCTGGCATTTAATAAACTATTCTGGCCACTTCTTTGTGCAAATTTACTTCCATAGACTGTAGGGAGAGACCGTTGTCAATAGCATGCATTTTATAAACAAGTTCCAAACCACATAACATTTCATTTTCCTCAACAAAGCCCTCTGTGCAGCAAGACTAACTGGCTCTCTGAGGAGTGTTTGTAACCTTCCTTTGAGTGTCTGGCAGGAAGAGATCTGATTTTCCAGTGGATCGGTATTAGCTAAAATGTGTGTCATTATATCTTCCCTGGAGTTCTCTGCGCTTTGTTGGGTCAGCTCTTGTCCTTTCTGGCAGTAGCCTGAAATCATTGTTAGGGAGCTTGAATTACACCATAGCTGTGAAGTCACCCGGGAAAGCTCTTGTTTAGACTGGGATTAAAGACACTGACTGGATACTTAAGCTTTCCCTTATCTTTGTCCAAACTCCTAAGGATGGAGCTCCCCAGCTAGTCCGTACCACATCTGTATTATATCTACTAAAGATGAGCTTTAGTCATGCGCAGCATCCTTTAAGTACTGTGCAGTCTGGCTACAAAGCAGTATCTACAGTATGATATGTATGTGCTTATACCATACATGTGTGCTAAGACAGGAAGGCAATTCCCCAATCAACAATGGTGTCTTTCTCAGGATGGTGGAAATCTGAATTACTTTTTTCTTCCCTCACCTTCTGTATTTTCCAAAACTTCTACAATAAACAGATATTATTCTTACAGTAGTAGAAACAAAAAGTGTGTGTGTGTGTGTGTGTGTGTGTGTGTGTGTGTGTGTGTTGGATGTGATGTGGCTATAACACCATGACCAGCCCAGCATGGAGTTTGGAGTTTGCTCTCTAGAGAGCTCAGGCTCCCAAACCTAGACTGTTTCTTGAATTTCCTAGAACACCTTCACCTCTATCTTCCGGTTACTCGAAAAACTTTATCAACTCCTACTTTACTTTAATTGTGGAGACAACTCAGGAAGCGCTGGCAGATATTCCTAATTAGGATGGAACAAGCAGAAAATGATGGGAGCCTGAACAATAACTTAGTCTTTATAAATTTTAGTTTTACAAATGCTTGTGCTTAATTGATTACAAAGCATGCTTCCTATAAAGGGCTGACCACTGTTGACACTGTGATGTGTTTCTCTTCTTCCATTGAGTTGATGCTGCTCAATGTTGCCCAGGACAAAGAGACTGGAATGCAGGGCCTGGGAGATTGCTTTTCCAGTTGTCCAGACCGAGCCTTGAATGTCATTCTTTCTCAGCCCCTCATGGGGACAGGATTTTGCCTTCCTGTCTAACTCTCTTTAGTTCGAAGGAAAAACATTATTTGTACAAAGCTGTCCGAATAAATCTGATATTGTGCCCAGACTCTGATTTACAAAGATCAGTAAGATGGGTTTGAAAAGAGAAATGAGTAATAAAAAGACAACACGCAGAGCCCTTCGATAGACATAAGCTGAGACTGTAGGCAAGAGTCGAGCAGAGGGGAAACCTAGGGATGTCTTTCACATGGCACTTCTGGGTTCCTCCAGTTGTTGAGTTCTTCAGAGGGCTGACCCCTGGAATCAGCCAGTGCCGATGTGAACTCAGCTCTACCATTTACTTGCTGTGCGACTGTGAAAAACATTGTTAAATTTTCCTGAGTCACGGGACTGATCCTGCCTTCTCATAGGGTTTGTAAGAGAGAGAATGACTCTAGGTAAGGTCAGTAAAGCCCAGTGGTGACACATAGTAAACACTCCTAAAGGTTAGTGGCATGGCCACGGGGCTCCCCTCCAGCAATTCCGTCCCATCAGCCTCCTCCCTAATGGGTCCTGAACTGGTACCATCCCCAGTTCCCAGAGATGAAAACTTGGACATGAAGACGGAAATTCTGATGACTCAACACGGCTGCCTAAGCAGGTTAGCCGAAGGATGAAGTGGATGCGTCACAGAACCCTCATCTGGTTCCCCATCGTGCTTAGCCTGGCTTGAAGAGAGGGGAATACAGTTTTGACCATGACTAGCCTGTTGTGGGTTCAGGAGTGGACACAGCCCCGGCCTGGCTTTGCTTCTGAGGCAGACTTGGCAAGAGCAAGTATTATTACCCACTGTTCGATGGTACGGCAAATATTGGCATGGGCTTAGTAACGCCAACTTAACCCTTGTGTTTACTGGCGTCACTCCACACCAACTCCTCATTTGCCTAGATGGAAGAGTGTGGGGAAGAGAATTGATATTTTTTATGCTTCTTCCATGACTTGGACACTCTGCAAGACACCCTCAGCCAGCGTCTCATGAAATCAACGCCACCGTCCTGTGGGGTTTGTAGGTACAATACTCTGCCCCCAAACCCACAGTGGAGGAAGAACACCAAAGTTGCTGATAGGACAGAGCTGGCCTGGCCCCCAGTCAGCGATGTCTGAAACAGTGTTGAACCTTTATCTAACGGGCACCAAAGACTATTTTCCCAACACTCACATGGCCGTTTGGTCCAGACAAGTGCCAAGAACCAGGCAACAGCAGCCAAAGTACACGGCATTGACTTTATGTACTGAAAAGAGGCAATCTCCCAGGGTTTTGCTCAGAGGATTTTTTTTTTTCTGTGTGAAGCAGAAAATATAACAGGTTTCCTCCAAGATGTAAATCAATCTCAATGAGGCTTTCTAATAAGAAACAGTTTTGCTCAGGCTGTTCACCCCTTAGAACTTATTTTGTCTCGGTCTCTCCCTAACCCCACCCTGCCATGTCATCAAGGGTCAGGATCTTAGACAGAGAGAAGGTAGTTTCTGAGCACTACTGTAAGGAGACAAGAGAAAAAGTTTATTTTGTTCCCTAACTCTAAAAATGGAATAGTTTCTGGGACTCCAGTGTGATGATGATCAGGCCTAGCTTAAATTTACATTTGAATGCAGAATCCCTTTGTGAGGGAAGTCTACTTAATAATTTATGGGAAAGAAGTTCTTTGAAAAATCACGAACATGATTTAAAAGTAAAAATGTGGTTTTTTCTTTTCCCTCCCTGAAAGAATTCATGGCTATTTACTTTGAGTATGAGATCAGTGACCCAAGAAGGATGTTTAAAAATTCAAAAATTTTACTGTGATGCTTGCTTTATCTTTCCTTTCACAGAGCTTCGAACTGCTCTTGTTGACCTCTTACTTCTTGGTCAATGCTGAGCCTTGATCATTACGAGTTCTGCTAGATCCTGCGTGGGAAACACTTTTAAAATTGTTTTGAAGCAATGGAGTCTTTCCCCATATTATCCATTAGGGCATTTCAGAGAAGATGGGCTTGGGTACTTAGAAAGTCCACTCCCAGCACAACGGTGAAGAGTAAAGCACACCACAACGCCGCTAAAGGAGCCCGCGGCGAGTTGGGCCCAACGGTCCCTGCTGCATAGCCTAGAATAGCAAGACTTGGAGAGGGTTAAAAAGACTTTGGAAAGCAGTGATTAAGAGTCAATGTTTTTAAAATGTCCTCATATGAATGTAAATAGGAAGAAAAAAAGGTTTCAAAGCTAAAGGCTTCTAAGTTAAGGGTTGATAATTTAGGCAGCTAGCAAAGGGACTTTATTAAACTCAAAATTGGCATTAATTGACATTTTCTATTAGAGTCACTTTCTTTTCTATGCAACACTCAAAATACTTACATATTTACCAGTTGTTATGAGGACCGTGTGTTTGTTATTATTTCATATCGTTAAATTTCAGGCTATGGGATTATTTTCACAATAAAATTTTAGAACTTTATAGTTGGCTAATAAAGATTCAGCCTCGCCAGATTCTGATATGCTTTGTTTCGGCGCCCTCCCCAGAGTCGATCTTTATTAGGATAAATTGCTGTAATGACATTTTATGAGAGAGGAAATTTTCATGAGACATAATTTTGGAAACAGGCAGGGATACCCAGATGTTGTGCTGTCTTTTGAGTTTCTAAATCTTTTTCTGTTTTAATGCCACTCGATTCTAATCATGATTAAGTAAGCCTGGAATAGGTGTCAGAGTTTTCTTCAGTGTTTTATAAATCATATACACAAAGGCAATCCCCTGACAAAATTAGGGTAAAAAGGCAGGCACAGAAACAAACAAACAAACAAACACAGGGAACCAGAAGGCCATGTGGGTGGAGTAGATTTTTCTGAAATCCTTCTTTGTGAGCAGAGTTGAGGGTTAGGAAAGGGAAGTCTTTTTTTTTTTTTTTGATCTGTGATAAGGTATGTTTTGTCCATAAAGATGTCTCTAGCAGTGACAAATCTGAATGCATCCTTCCACACACTCCAGTCCTCTATCTTTTGGGACTACAAGATATGTTTCTGCACATGGCTGCCTGGAAGATGGATGAAGAGGGAGAGGGAAGGTAAATGAGCAGTCTGAAGCCTCAGAACAGAAAAGCCAAAGTCACATATCTTTTGACCTTGGCCATTTGATATAACAAGATACACAATGGCCAGAATAGCCACTAGTCCTTAGTGTTCCTGCACTGGCCAAGAGACTTGGTGACATATTATTGGGTTTCTATCTAATGTGAGAGAAAGACCATGCTCCCTGAGCAAGCACCTGCTTTTTGTGTTCTGAAAGGGCCTGAAAACTTACATTTTGTAGTCATGGGGGAAGGGGGAAGGGTAGAAAGAAAACATGTATTAGGAGAGAGCTAGTGTAAATTAGTGTAAATGGTTAAGAGCACAAAGTTTTGGGACAAATGCAGTGGTTCAAGCTCTGACTACCTATTGGGCTGTCTAGCCTTAGACAATCTTCTTTAACCTCTTTGTGCCTTAGCACTTGACCCACATCACTTTGTTTAATTAAACTGCTCGAGAACTCTGTAAGGCATGTAGTATTATGATCCCCATTTTACAGATAAGAAAACTAAGTCTGTGGGCAGAATTACGTGTGAGTTATTATTTGTTGAATACTCACATAATGTTTTATTTAATCTTCATGACAAACTTAAAGGGTAAGTAATATTATTTCCACTTTAAAGATAAAGACACTGAGGCTAGGAAAGGTTAAGAAAGTTGCTCAGATGTACAAAGGTATGCATCCAATCCACGTGTATCTGCTCTGGCATTATATCAAACACCACTGGTGCCCCCAGCTAACTTCAGTTGCTATTTGATAAACACCTGCATTACAGTCTAGAATATTCTATTTATAATTAATTCTATTGATTAGAAAATTATTCCTCTCTTCATCATCATTTATCTAACTCATTAAAATTAATAGTCAGCATTAGATCAATATGTTGGACCCCTGAAACTGAGTCACTCTAGACCTTGAGAGAAAGGCCTGTGTGTCATGGATTTGGGTGCAGGTGGAAGGGAAGAGAACAGTGCTCCTTCCTTCCTTCCTTCCCTCCCTCACCAGACAGGAAGAGCCAGCAAATATGCAGCTGCCTCTTAACAAAGTGGCAAAGCTCAAGGCAGCCTTCTGGCCTGAGCTGAGGAGCATCTGCTAGCTCAATTACCAGGCAGTCATTTTTAACATGGGCTATTCTTTGGGGGTCCCAAAGTGCTCAGGAATGTGGAAACAGGGCTTTCCTCACCAAGAACACTCAAGCAGGAAGCAGACCTTCCTGACAGGCTGCCCTGCTCAGCTTCCCAAGAGAGCAAGGCACACAAGAGAGAGAAGGAAGAAAAGGCAACAAAAAAACACAAGTGTGAAAAGTGATAATAACAAAACAACAATGACAGTGTGAACATAACACAATGATTTAAAGTTTGAGTTTATAAGAGACAGTGTAGTCCTGGCTGACATTTATCCTTTTCATCTGCCAAATGTTGGCAAAGTCCTTTGGAAGCTTCTCGCAGGTCCTTCCACTTGGAGGGTCCCCTGGGAGAAGAGGGTGGCTATTGCTGGAGCACAGGGAGGTAACATCTAGAAGACCCAGCAGCCAAGACACTATGAAGCTACCATCAGAGAGAGGCTTGAAAGAGCTTGGTCTCTGTAGGACACTTTGGCGGGACATGGCTAGAGAAACAACATAACTCATCACTACATCCAGCGATGAGCATGTGACCTTGACTTCATAGGCCTCGTAAACTAACCAAGTATACTAACTTGGTTAACAATACTTTAGCATATTCAAACTAAGATGAAAATAATGGACAGGCAGAAGGGGCCAACTTGCTATATTGGAGAAATTCTCTTAGACAATTTCTTTATACCTGGCCGTCTTTGAAAAAGTATAGTGTGTAGATATTTGGATGCGTAGAACTGACTGGCTAATTATTCATACTACAAAGAGTTCTCTTCACAAAAATTATCTTCTTGTCTTCTCTGAAAAATCAAGTTTAAAAAAATATATGTGCATACGTCTAGCCCCACAAATACAAATGCTCCTGGCTTTGCCCAGTGCTTCCCAAACGAGAATCCAATCCTACATGGATGCATTAGCATCATCTGGGTGTTTATTAAAACTAGATTCCTGAGCCTTCCCCAAATCTACTAAATCAGAACCCCTGGAGATGAGAATCTGTAGAATCTGTATTCTTAACAAGTGTTCCGGGTGATTCTGAGTGCATGCAGAATTGTTCTAGCCAGAACAATTAAGCAAGAAAAAAAGGAATAAAAGGGACCCAAATTGGTAAGGAAGAGGTAAGATTATCTCTCTTCACAGATGAGATCATCTTATATGTAGAAAACCTTAAAGTTTCCACAAAAATTGTTAGAACTAATAAATGAATTTAGCAAAGTAGCAAGATACAAAGTAGCAACACACAAAAATCAGTTGCATTTCTATGCATGAAGCATGAACAATCTGGAAATGAAAATATAAAAACAATTCCATTCACAATAGCATCGAAAAGAATAAAATACTTAGAAATTAACTTCACCAAGCCGGTGAAAGACTTATACAGTGAAAACTACAAAGCAGTGCCAGAAGAGACGAAAGAAGACATAAATAAATAGACACACATCCCATGCTCATGAACTGGAAGACTCAGTCATGGTAAACAGAAAAAACACAAATGCTGGCAAGGGCGTGGAGATACTGGGGCCCTTGTGTGCTGTAGTGGACACGCAGAGCGGTGCAGTCACTGTGAAAAAGCAGTGTGGCAGTTCCTCAAAGAATTAAAAATAGAAGGACCATATCTGAGACCTCACCAAACCTGCAAAACAAGTTCATGAGCGTTTCTGTACCTGCTTGGTGGTAAACTTCTGTGTGTGTATGTGTGTATGTGGAAGAATCCAGCCAGAAACTCGCATTCATTGTAAGCAGAGGGTGTGGTTGTGGCTCTCACCTACTTTAACTGCTGAAGACTATGATAGCTACCAATGAGAACAAGTCACTGAATATCCAAATTGGCATAAACAGTTTGCCATACCTGCCAACTCTGGTAGATGGGAGATGAATCTGATTTCATTTTTATTTTTAAAATGAAAAGAATGGGAAATTTCCTTATACAGTGCCAAGGAGCAAATGCGTAACTATGACATGCTTGTTCCATCAATACTGCCAGCGCCAACATTTGGAGGTTCTCTTTTACAATCACTGTTAGGGAAAGTCAGTCTTTGTAATAGTCACACCCGGCCTGTGATAGACACACCTTGTTGGAGCTGTGTGGCTATAATCTCAGCAAAAGAGGGTGAGGTTCCTGCCAAGACGTGGGGGGAGAAGTCTTTCAGATCTTCTGTGCTGCACGTGGTTTTCCATTTTTTGCCTTCAGATATTCATTTCTCTTCAACCAATAGATATGAAGCACTTACAACAGACTGGCTCTCTGTTAGTCCATGCCAGGTTTAGAGACATGAATTCAGTGTAAACTCTGGAACCACTGACTTTATGATCAGATGAGAAAGAAATAAATACATGCAAACGTAAGTCTATAATACAAACCAGAATTTAAAAATGGAGGGATAAATATGCTGGGGGAGCTCCGATGGCAGGATGATCGGGGTCTGACAAGGAGGAATTTGACACAATGTGGAGATGGCTCCAAATGTGGGGAAAGTCCCAGAGGCAGGAAAGTCCTAGCGCAGACAGGGAAAAGTGGGAAGAAGATCACAGCAAGGGCCAGACCAGGAAGGGGGTTTGGAATCAGATCCTAACCGTGTCTAGTGTGTTTCGTACCTGACACTGAGGAATCCTCTGCATGGGCTGATGAGGATGCCCAGCCTTCCACCAGTTCACCAGCTGGGCTGCAGCTGCCAAGAGGGTGGTGTCTTGTCTTTGTTAATTTATTTACTAGTATTTTTACAGAGACCAAAGTATTTTATCATGCAAGTTGGTAAAACAAAGTGGCTAGTTAGGCATACAAAATCCTTTGATATCTTTATTCAATATTTTTCAATGATTATCCTCTCATATATGGGCTTTTTTTAGCATTAAAAAATTGAGCTATATGTCACATGACATTCAAATTACTATTTTAAAGTATATGCTTTCATGGTTTGTAGTCTATTCACTATGCTGTGCAGCTGCCGCCACTTTTTAATTTTAGAACATTTTCATCACCCCAAAAAGAAACGCTGCATCAGCAGTTACTCCCCATTTTCCCCTTTCTCCAGCCCCTAGCAACAACAAATCCACTTTCTATGGATTTGTCTATTGTGAATATTTCATACAAATGGAATCCTGTGATACGTGGTCTTTTGCCTGGCTTCATTCACCTAGCACAATGTCTTTAAGGTTCCCCCGTGTTGTAGGATGTGTCAGCGCTTCATTCCTTCTTACGGCTTCATACATGGGCTTTTCAAAGTGGATTCTAGGCTGAGAGATCATTTAGAGTCTTTCCCTTTGAAGATTGTTCTTGGAGGTAGAACATTACCTGAATTGGGGAGCACGCAGCCTGTTTCTAGGAGGCAATTTCATTGTACACAACTCACCATGTGGACCTAATTTTCTCCCTCTCTGTATGTACTTTCTTTCTTCTATTCAGCTCAAGAGGCCCCTGTAACAGGGAGCATGCTTTCAAACTCAGCCAGGACATTATAAACACCTTGTCCAGTCTTCAGCAGTCATGCTACTCGGAGGTGCAGTCAGTCAAGTGGCTGTCCTGTGATTAATTCCTTCACTTTAAAATAATAAGATAACACAGAGGAGAAGTTCTGCTGGACATTCTGCTAATTGTAACGGAAGGTAGCCCAGAATTGCCAAGCCCACTCTCCTCAAGCACAGGTCACTTAGCTGCTGCACGCACAGTGTGGAATCAGAGGTAAACCAGATGCAGTTAAGCTACAGCTAAATATAATTTGCTGCTCTGTCTCAGAGCTTGGGACCGTGTGGGTGGAGTGAGGTGGGGAGGACATGCTGCCACTGCTCTTTTTCAGCAGGAAGTTGCTGTTTTCTGGTACTGTGAATTATCTCCCAAACGTGAAGCTTCCGTAACTAGGAAAGCTATGGTCCCATTGGATCCCTTCCGGACGTATTGATGACCTACGGCAGTATAAAAGGGGATGGTGACCTTATGTATTTAAAGCTTAAATCTCTTTTAACAGGTTATACTGGGCCTTCAATATTTTTGGATTTTGTGGTTTTCTTTTTTATAGTTGTTACTATCTAGAAATTCCTTTTCCAGCTGAATTTTAAAGTGTTTCCTTGGAATAGATTAAATGTTCAGAAACTGGGAGGCTTTTCCTCACCCAAGTTCCTGGATTATTCGGCACGTTTTCTTAGAGTTTAGGTAGGATTTAGTTGTGATTGAGGCAGGGACGAAGGGGATGAGCTAATGGGCAGTCACTCCTTGACGGCAGGACACAAGTAATAAGAAAGTTCAGCATTATTTTTCTCTAGAACATGAAATTTGGCTCATGGTTCTTACATGAACATGGACAAAGAAAAGCATGTCGTGTAGCATGATTTGTCTTCAAGAATCTGTTGTGAGGAGACCAACAAGGCATGAGTACCACAGGCCATCCATTTGCACAGCACACGTTTGGCTGATACGCGAGTGTGCTCTCCCCATTCTCTCTTGCCTGCCTCCACTGGTCACTCACTTTCTCAGCCTCCATTGCATCTAGGAGATGCCACAGGACATGGTTACACACAGAAAGCTGTTGTTTTTCTGATACAAGAGAAATTGCCGCTATTGTGACCTGCGTCTCTTTCTCCTACCTGGAGCTGGTGTGATGCTTGAAGCTACGGTATCCTTTTGGAGCAACCATCTTGCTGTGATAAGGAAAGGCCAGGAGAACTGCAGAAATTTTAGCACTGACATCACATCACTGAGCTGATGAATCACCTCCGTGAACGGCTTACTTCCAGCTTTCATGTTGTATGAGAAATATAAACCCCTATTTGTGTAAGTCACTTTCAGTCAGATTTTTGCTGCTTGAATGCCCTAACTAATACAAACAATTTATGAGTAGAACTTTATCATACACCCAACTGCTGCTTGATTAATATTTACTGTAATACTTCTACCTAATAGCCACCATTTCCCTCTTTTCTCTCTCCTGGGTATTTCGGTACCATGTTAAGTCTGTTTTTATTATTCCCACAGGTCCTTTTCATGGAAATTCAATAAAGTGTTAAGTTTTAAATTGGAGAGGGAAAGATTTACAATATCCACTTGGAAATATATGCATGAGTAGTTTCAATTTCAAAATCTAATGTGCGTCACTCCATTTAGATACACATGTGTCCTGGGGCAGTCGCAAAGGACTCCTGGCAGAACTAGGTGTGGGAGAAAGAAACGGGAAATTGTGACTGCGTCCGAAAGTGCAAAGCTGTCCAATCATAGCCTGTTTCTGGATGAAGACACTGCTTTGAGAAATCCACGTGACCTTTTAGCATCTTCAAATGCCAAAAGCAGAGTATGAAACGACCAGAGGAGAAAAACAAATGGGAGCCTTATTATTAATTTCTGTTACCATAGTATACCTTTAAATTATAAAGAAATACATATTTTTAGAAAAAAATAACCTCTACTTTTAATCACTTTCAAATTAATCCCTAGGATATGTGCCTGTGATCTGTTTAAGAGAGTCTAGGTAGCTGGCAGATTGTTTTGTCCATGAAAGATATTGTCCATTGTATCATGTAGTTTCCTGTTTTTTTGGACCCTTGGGGGAAATGTTATGTTTAATCATAGAACTGAGAATATTTATAGCTGAGCAATAGCTGTATTTTTATCTCATGAAGATTGTAGCTGATTTAATGGTAAATAAGATGTTCATTTTTGTTTTATTGGGTACTTTAAAAAAAAATACCTAAAAGGTGCGCAAGTTTCACAGCACTAGTTCTTATTAGAAAA